>JAJOOR010023859.1:0-17191 GCA_036250505.1 Solanum acaule
TTTTATTTATTAACAAAAAAAAAAAAAAAAAAAAACTACCCATTACCCTCATCCCTACTTAACCACTTCACCTAACTACCCACATCTCAACCCCACTACCCAACTCCTACACACTTCAAACAACAACACTACTACACACACCTATAAGAGATAGAAAACATAACAAAAAAAAGACAACCAAAAACACTCACAGGGAAAAGAAAGAAAAACAGTCTGTATCCAAGAAAAACCCACACAACATCTGCACACTACCAATGCACATACAAAAAATGAAAATTATCCTAAACATATTAACACACATTTACAGATGAGAAAGAGAAACCAAAGAAAAAAAAAGACACACACGCCAAAAGAAAAACCATTCGGCAACATAACCACAAACATATTCATTTCTTTCTTCCCCTTTTTCATTACTTTTATATAAACACAACACACATCCACATCTAAAAATAATTTGTGGGTGTTTTAATCGAGGTTCAATCAAGATTTTGCGGTACTTATTCTTTTTATTTAATGTTAAACTTTATCTTATTTCTTTAATTTATTCATGGAATTTGATGTAACTATGTGATATGTTTTCTTATAGTCTTGTTTGATTCATAATTTAATTGAAATGAATATTGACATCTTGAGTTATATTAATGTTATTTCTTAGTGCAAATACACAAAAGATGAATAAAATCCTATCATTATGTAAGAATTTTTGTTGTTGTTTAATTTTGTCGTGCCTAAGCTATTGTGTTTATAGCATTGTCATAGCTTAATATTTATATCAATTGCCTATTTTAATTTACGTATTTTTGAATAAATGAGTCATTACCCAATAAACAAACTGATGAGTTATGTTATTACACTTGAATTTACTCTATTTTTGTTTGGTTGAGTCCTTTGATATGTAGATTAATTTAATTAAAAATATCATCAATTAATATAATAATGGAATGAAAACATTAGTTGTCTAAAATTCACAAAAATAAGAGTAAGCACTTTTAATACTTGATGAGTTTTAGGCACGTTAAAAATATTTGTTTCAATTAAGAATGTGATTAAACATTTTTTTTGAGACATTACAAAATAAACACAAGGATGCGGTGATGCACCTTATCCAATAATATAGTTAACATTTATTATTTAAAGTAGAGACTTGTAGATAAAATTATTAGGTGCGACATATGAAGACAATTATGTCTCTAAATGTCAAGACCAAGAATGCGATTACGCATCTAGGTTAAGATCAAATAAAAGGTTCAACAATAAAAAATGCAAACAAATAATGGCATGTAATAATGTTTCCAAAAAATAATAATAATTTAAGATAAGTATAAGTCAATAAAAGACACCGTGCTAGAACCATGGGACTCGAGGGATGCCTAATACCTTCCCCTTGGTCAACAAAATTCCTTACCCGAATTTCTAGTTCGCAGACCAAATAAAGAGTCATTTCCTTTTGATTAGGGATTTAAAAAAGGTGACTTGGAACACCATAACTCAATTCCAAGTGGCGACTCTAAACCAAATAAATAATTCCTAATCAATACCGTCACTTAAATTGGAAAAACCCATTTCAACGGGCGAAAAAAGGGGTGTGACAGCTACTATTAACCAACATAAAACCACGTGAGCTAAACGTCGAGTCCGATGTATTCGCCCCATCGAGACGACCCCATATACCTTGCTAGGGGTATAAAGGCATGACTATCGTGGTCACTAAATCTGATGCCTAACAGAGGGGACTTATACTCCGATGGGGGCACTTAGTTTTTTACTATGAGGGTACGCTGAACCGTAGTCCAACTCGGTGCAACGTCTACTCCGAACGGAATATGTATATGACTGAAATGTAATTGAAATACTGAGTAGCTCAAAATACTAACATGCTATCTGGAAATGCAACATTTATATACTGATAATGTGACATTCGATATTAGGAGCATGATTATCCATTTATATGACCTAGCAAGTCTAATTTCTGAACTAAGAGAATCTACATCACTAGGGTTGTGAGTTTCATTCAAGGAATAAAACCACGATTCAAGAAAACTTGATATTTTTATTACGAATACTGTAATAGCTAAATCACAACAATCAATCAAGGATTTAGAAACATAGGTCTAAACAATATATGGAGAATCAAGAATTTGATTGAATTCTAGGGACCTAATGGATGAAAGGAATCAACTAGTGAAATCACACATACCTGGTGAAGAAATCCACAGAGAAATCCTTCAACTTTGGGGCTGGATTTAGAAGAAAACCTTCTACGTGTTCATGCTAGGGCTGGTTGACTTTCCCCTTCTTTTTGCTCTAATTTCAATGAATTTTGGTGAATAAAGGTTTTAGGTAGGTTTTAACTAAATTATCAGGCTTAAACTGAGTAAAACGACGTAATTTAAATGCCCAATGCATAGGGGAAAGACCAAAACTACCCTGACTTAACAGCTAACGAGGGCCGACCACGACGCCATTGACGATCCATCGTTGGGACCACGACCCATCAAGTGGGTCGTGGTTCTTGGCAATGGTCTACTGGTTCTGGGGGACCCCTCTACGGTCCACTTCACGGACCGTGTGAAGGACCACAGACTATGAAGGCCACCGTGGTTCTTTACGTGGGGTTAAGGGTCTGCTGCTCAAGACGATGGATCCATCCACGACCCGTCATCAAGATCACGGCCTGTGGTGGGCTCTGTGGTCTGAGGCCTGAGCTCGAGTGATTCGGCCTTGCCTCCACAAGCCTTCTCATGGCTTGTGTGGTGGTCCACGGCCCATGAAGGGTCCCATGGTCCACGACTTCTGGGTAGGTGTGAACCATGATGAGGGAGACGGACAGTGGTCTTGATCACGTCCCGTGAACCCCTCCGTGGTTCACCCTTTTCTACTATTTTTCTGCTGACTAGTCCAAGGCTGATTTTTGAGGTGTTACACTTTAAAGTACAGTTGTAACATGAATTAAAAGATGAAGGAAAATAAGTTGGACGAAAAATAAATTTTGTTTCTCCTATCATTGGTGGTGAAGATTAGATCTTTTGTACTTTTAAGTAAAAACATTTATTCTAGCTAGGGAAAAGGGCTTGATATACCCCTGAACTTTTCCATTTAGAGTTGATGTATCCGTCGTTATGAAAGTGGTTCATATACACCCTTAGCGTCATACAAATGGCTCAGATATACCCCTATCATTCCAAAAGGAGTTCACATATACCCTTAATATAATGGAAGTCAAAAATAGTTTTAAATTTATATTTTTGACTCTTAATCATATATTACTAAAATTGGGATGCTCCAAATTCTAAAGTTGGATTAGCATTTTACCCCTACACTATACTAAAATATAATTAAAAATTCAAACTAAATAATAAACAATTATGTTTTAATTACCTTTCTGAAAATAATAAATTATAATTATCATAGTGAATGATAATAGCAACGTGTATAATCAATTTATAACATTTAATTTTTTTAAAAGACTCTTAATTGCGATTTGCAACAATCGAGATTAAAATAATAATAACTCTGTATTACCATTAAATTAGAAGAGAAACTAAATCAACAATTTTATAACAATAAATCATTATTATATAAAAAAATTAATGGCCACTTTTATTTGTCATGTTGCGCTTTTCAAAAGTCAATTAGACTAATATTCAAAGCTAAATTAGACTACATTAATTCGATATTTTAAACAAAAAATTTAGATATTCAAAAACTATATGAAAAGTACTATATATTCCATTTTTTTTCATATCAATATGATGAACACATACATCCTTAAATGTTATTCAAAGTTATTATCATTTGACTCTAAAAAAGGAAACTAGGACAATTAAATGTGAACGGAGGTAGTAAATCACTGTTAATTTTAGTAAAGATTCTTAATTCCAAGAATACAAAGCAATGATAATTTGAAGGGCTTTAGATTGAATTGAAAGGTTTTCAGAAGAAGAAAAGTATGTTAGGACTTTAAGATTTGTATAAGACACTTTCTTTTGTTGTCTGTCAAAGAAAACCTCTAGGCTTCAGCCCTTCCTATAGCGTGAATTGACTCTTAAATTTCTATTCCTTTTTCAAATAAGTTTTTTAATCTGGTTATTTATTATTCATTTTTATGTTTTTCTTGCCATTGATTTGTCATATATTATCTTTTTTATTGTTAAATTTTCTTGCAGCGCAGCCCCAAACATAATTTCTATCAGAGTAGACGAGACATTATCTATATATGTTTATACTATTGATAAGTTGACTTTACTAATTAACTTAGATTCCCTATGTTTGTTTGTTTTTGTTGCAGCCTAATCAACATATCAGATGTTGTGATGATGATTATAAAGTTTGTTAATGTTTTTATTCTCAAGTACAAAGATTGTTAAGAAATCAAAATAAAATATGAATACTGCAGGCTTTTTAGTGAGACACTAGAAAATAGGAATCGTTGAAACATTGTTTACTTCCAATAAGATGGAAGAAGTCATTTTGGCATTTGTTAGGTGGACGAGAAATAATTTATCAACAAATAACTGTTTAGATAGGCAAATTCATCTCATAAAATCTAATATAAAAGGTGCGTGAAATAATCTACCAATTACATAATTTACAAAGAAGCACCTTCACAAATATTGAATCCATTTTGAGTTTAAGTGTTAGGTAGCTAATATATAATATTAATGTTCATCATCCTCAGATCGATAACTTGAATTCTTGGTAACCTTTAATTTCTATTTTTGTTATCTTACATATTAGTCGAAATCATATATAGAAGAGTTTGATACCTACTAGCAGGTATATACGCGCATCACACGTACCCGTAAACAAGTATATATATATATTGATAATCTTTCTTTTATTATAGGAATTGGCAACATTTAATAGGAAAACACGTTCTCTTCCCTATAAATAATAGTCTTTCTCTTCCTCTCTGCATTTCAGAGGAAGTTTTGACATCTCAAGAGCTCTGGAATTTGCACCTAGGATGCTCAATAATTGTATCCAAGCTCATCCTCTTTTCAGAGTTAGACGTAAGGTATATGAGTTCTCGTGACTATTGCCTCATACACTTAAATTTGAACTAGTTCCGCATGGGGATATCTAGGTTAGTCGATTAAACAATAATTGTCCAGGTAAAGAAGATACATGACTATATTTCTTTGAAAGTGAGAGAGAAAGCTCATCCTCTTTGAAAACTCTGTTGTGGTAGTCTCTGGTAAAATGATCATAATTTTTTATTTCAAACTCTAAATGAGGCAACTTTGGTGGTGTTGGAAAGAAGAATCGTTGAACTTTAATGTGATAGGTCATAGGTCACCTAATTCATCATATTCTGAGAGATATGATTGTTTGAAGTTAACCTAAGTTTAATCTTATATCAAAACTCAATCGGTAAGGAAGCTTTCAACTCAAATTTGCGCTAGGGGATTCTTGTGACATTAATTCATCTCCAAATATATTCGCACATTAAATAATTGACCTTAACACATAAGCAAGATTTTAGAATCACCCGATACGATCTTATACACAAATGAAAAATGGTTCAGGTCTTTTCATAAATTTTTGGGGTGTTTCACCATCCACACAACCCCTCTTGTTGTTCCTATGAGTGTCTTAATCAACAGAGCCATATGATGAAGAAAGCATATATAATGACCACTTTCAGTTATAAAGACAACCAATGAACACAAAAAAAAATTGAATTGTGATAGAACTCGACTATCTGAAGTCAGTTGAAGCAAGACGTACATCATCCCAATTTATACTAGGAAGCTTAAACATAAAAGTTTAACAGTTGAATTAATTATAGAGATAAAGTTGAATAACAATGTGAAAGCAGAACAATTTCCCAAGATTTGGTTTTACATTGTGATGAGCAAAACTAAAAGACATCGTACAAATAACTCTACTAGTATAGAGATCAACAATGGAATTGCAAGAATATAAAAATAGAAAGCATTATGTCTATTTTCTTGAGATAAAAACAAAATTCTAACAAAAATTACTCAATTTAGCCAAACAAATATGCCATGAACGTAGTTGCACTATCATACATAGCAAACAAACAATTCACAAACTAGATTGCAGGTAGCAGCAGTAAAAGTTTATGTTAAAGAGCTAATTAATCAAAACCATTTTAGAAAGTAGTTGTCGAGACAACAATATCTAGCCTTCCTACATTTTCTCAAGCTTTCATGCCTATTTCTATACTAATTATTCGACACGTGCGTTGCACGTGGTTATCAATTCAGAAAATTTAAGCGAAGATTTGAATAATAAACTTTGCACAAAATAATATTGCAGATTCTTTTGTGAATGTTCAATGTGCATCGTCATATATATCTCTTATTCACACGAACCTATGAAGATGATCAACGAAAATTTTTATTAGTTAAATGCAATAATGTATAAATTTATTTCAATTTTATGAGTTTCAATCATGTAATTAGTCGCATCTCAGTAATATTACCTTATAGACCATTTTGTTTTGTACTTTTCTTGTCATCTAACCAGATGTGCTTTGCACGTGTATTCCACTTAATCTGTTTAGATGTCATATGAACATGTGGATAACAACTACACTTTATTTTTTAGAACTATTTTTTTATATTAATTTTTATTTTATAAGTTATAATATAATATATGATGTTCTTTTTGTTGGCTCTTATATTTGACTTCTCGATTGACAGTGTACATAAATAAAGGATAGTTATATGACTGTCCATAGTTAACTGAGAAATGTTTCTTTTTTTTATCGAAAAACCAAAAACTTAAAATTAAAGAATATATTCTATATGTGAAATCATATATATAATAACATGTTTATCTTACACCCAGCAAAGATATAACTCATACATGTAAACAATTTTCAATTTATTCAACCCAGCATGTTTTGCATTAATGAAAATATCTATCTCATAAAAATTAGTTATTAAATAAAAATTAAATTAAACTAATACAAACTTCAACTGGCGTTATTAGAAGTCATATGAATTTTTCTTTGTCGAAAATACTGCAATATTAAGAAATAGTAAATTAGTAAAACAATAGGGCAATGTTTACATAGTATTAACTATTTTAAAGCAAACTTCTTAACAATCTAAATCAGAGAAGTAGCATTGATAAATAAAGTCACTGTTGAAGGTATGAATGAACACTTTACCCTAATTGGTTGGGGGTGGGCGGGAGCTTAGTAAACAAATCGTAAAAATTCTCTAACTCTTGTGAAGTTTAATAATTTTAGAAATTCAGAAACATGTATCTACATCACAAGAGAAATTGTTAGCAAAAACAAATGAATTTAGACTACAATAAAAATTAAACTAATACAAACTTCAACTGGGTAATTACAAGTCATATGGAATTTTCTTCGTCGAAAATACTGAAATATTAAGAAATAGTAAATCAGTAAAACAAAAGGTCAATGTTTATATAGTAATAACTATTTTGAAGCAACCATCCTAACAATCTAAATCATAAAATTAACATTGAAAAATAAAGTCATTCTTTTGTCTTGGACATCAAAAAAATAAATTGTGAGAATTCTCGAACTCTTGAGAAGTTTAGTAATTTTAGAAAAAGATATTCAGAAGCATATATCTACATCACAAGAGAAATTGTTAACAAAAACAAATGAATTTAGACTACAATGAAAATGAAACTAATACAAAATTCAACTGGGTTATTACAAGTCAGATAGACTTTCCTTCGTTGAAAATACTTAGATATTAAGAAATAGTAAATCAGTAAAACAAAAGGGCAATATATATAGAGTAATAATTGTTTTGAAGAAAACTTCCTGAAAATGTAAATCACATAAGTAGCATTGATAAATAAAGTCATTCTTTTGTCTCGAGCATAAAAAAAAACAAATCGTGACAATTTTATAACTCTTGAGAATTTTAATAATTTTTTAAAAAGATATTCAAAAGCATGTGTCTACATCACAAGAGAATTTGTTAACAAAAATAAATGAATTTAGACTACATCATGTAAACTTCATATATTGGAACATTACATACTAATTTATATACTAAGCCACAAAATAATTATTATATTATCAGAATTATTTTCCTCAAGTACTCGAGGTTAATGAATATACCCTCTTAGGATTGAACAATTTACTTCATCAGAATAGTGGTACCTCATATTTTGCTATACTTCGAACTCAGTCAATGACAATAAATCAAACGAATTTTTTTAAAATGCAAGAAGAAGAAGAGTAGTAGATTAAAAATTATGGTTGAAAAATGAGAGGAAATTCTTCTATTTATAGTAAACAAAGGGTAGTATGAACAAGTGTTTTTTGTGTCTTATCTGAAAAGTCATGACCTTTCTAAAAAGTCACAACCCTTTCGAAAAGTGACAACTCTTGGGAAAATTCACAACTCTTTGAAAAAAGTCACAACTCATCGAAAAATCACAACCCTTTGGAAAAAGTCACAACTTATCAGAAAAGTCACAACTCATTGAAAAAGTCACAATCTAAGTTAGGGATATTATAGTAGTTTAGCATTCAAGTTAGGAGTTCATGTAATATAGATAATATAGATAGATATAGATCAATCACTTTGTTGCTGCTCCATTGAGCACATCAATCTATGTCTTGTCTCATAAGGTAAAATCATCCCCACATAAAGTGCTTGTTGTTCAATTTTGCAAGATCATCCACAAGGCTAAAGACAACTATACAAGTATAAGAAAATAATATAGAGATTATAGACGTACTTTGAGAATCACTGCACAGGGTTGTAGATGCAAGTATAAGCATTTTAACATCATTTATAAGGGTTCTCATCACCAAATCTTTGATAAACATAAACTCCACCAGAGAAGTATATTTCTCAGACCTACATATAATAGGAAATCTAAATAAATTTCTAGTAAAAAAATTCCTTGGGAATGGTGCACTTCTACTTTGAAACACTTACGAAAAGGGCTATGTATTGCAAAGTAGAAGTGTACTCTTGTTGTGGAATGCTTTTACTAGAAATTGATTTGCATTTCCCATTAAATGTAGGTGTTAGAAATATACTTTTCCTGTGGAGTTCATGCATACCAAAGATTTTGTAAGAACACTTATAAATGATGTTGAACTACTTATACTTCCATTTACAACCCTTTGCAGTGAATCTCAAAGTCGGTTTATAATATCCAAATTATTTTCTTATACTTGTAGAGCTTTTTTTCACCTTGTAGATGTTCTTATAGAATGGAACAACTAGCACTTCCTGTGGGAATTATTTTACCTCGTAAGACAAGACATAAAATCATAGCTGGATGTGCTGAAGGGGGCTGCAACAAAGTGATTGATATGGATATAGACATGATAACTGGAGAAAATGTAGGAAGGTTAGACATTGTTGTCTCGACAACTACTTTCTGAAATGACTATGATTAATTAGCTCTTTAACATAAAATTTTATTGTTGCCACCTGCAATCTAGTTTGTGAATTGTTTGTTGTCTATGTATGATAATGTAACTACATTCATTGCATATTAGTTTGGCTGAATTGAGTAATTTTGGTTCGAATTTTGTTATTATCTCAAGAATATAGACATAATGCTTTCTAGCTTTATGTTTTTGCATTTCCATTGTTGATCTCTGTACTAGTTGAGTTATTTGAACCATGTCATTTTAGTTTCTCTCATAACAATGTAACACCAGTTCTTAGGAGATTATTATGTTTTCACATAGTTATTAAACTTTATCTTTATAAATAATTCAACTGTTAAACTTGTATGTTTCATCTTCGTAGTATAAATTGGGTTGATATACGTCTTGATTCAACTAAATTGGAATATTCGAGTGCCATCACAATTTAAATTGTTTTGTGTTTATTGATTGTCTTGATAACTTAAAGTGGTCATTATATATGCTTTCTTCATTGTATTTAAATGTTAATTAAGCCACTCATATGCACAAGAAGAGGGGTTGTGTGGATGGTGTTGTCACTACCCGAGCCTACACCTTGGATGTGACTGGTACTTGAGAACCATTGCTGGCCCCAAGCGAACCCTTGGCCTGACTTACTTACTCAGCGGAAGACTTTAAGAATTAAGAAAATGTTTCATATGCTAAATAGCTCAACTGTCTCAAACTGAACTCATAATGTTTTAAAAAAATAAACATTTAACTTAGCCAAAATGGCAATTCAAATATGAACATAAGCCAATAACAAAATGATGACGAATGAACTAACATCTGACTCACTATCTATGAAGCCTCTGAAACAACTGAGATGGATGTCGGGACAGGCCCACGACATCATAATGAACTAAAATGATAAAGTAATGAAAAAGGGGGATCCTCTGGAATGCAAAGAGGCTCACCAACAACTCTGAAGCTCAACTGGATCAACGATGCGCTGGATGCTGATCCTGGTTACCTGTGTCTGCATCATAAGACGATGCAGGACAACTGACATCAATACATTGAATGTACGAGTATGCAAGTTGGAATGCTAAACACAACTTAAGCTTGAAAAGAATCTGAAAGAAACACTTACCTTGGCTTCACTCAATTCATGAATAACTTAACTCAATATAAAGCAATAAAACACATGCAATAAATAGAAAGCCTTTAAAAAAGTAGAAACAACTTAGTTCGTTAAAGAAAATGCAATAATAAACTCAACTTTACTCATATAATAAAGTAATATAGTTTCTGTAGGAGTTTCTCTAACCGACAACCACCACTCTGAGCCTAAGTGGTGATACAACGTCTTGCCCACGCTGCCAAAACTGTCCTATACTTTGCCGTCAGATAGAACGCTTAACTAAGTGGATCCACAAGTCTATACTAAAAACATCTTAAGGATTCATCTAAAAAGTATGATCCTTTACTACCCATGATGGCTACATGGTTTATGGAGATGTGAGTTATCTGAACTCAAACTCGTCCCCATATCGGTGCTCAACACTACTCCCAAAATATACTTAACTCATATGTTTGTAAAAACAAAACTCTTTCTTCGGTTTGAGATAATTACTCAAAAACTTAGCTTAAAAGCTCTCTTGGAAATCTCAATTTCCTTTCTTGCTCAAATGTGAAAACATTTTAACTCTTGGGAATACTTAGTTCCCGTAATATCTTTGAAGAATGTACTTTACTCTTACTCTTTACTAAAAACTAGCTCAAAGGCTCTTTTGGAAATCTCAGTTTCCTTTCTTGTTTAAATGTGAAAATATTTACTCTTTGGGAATACATAGTCCCGATATACTCTTTTGAAGAAATGCACTTCAAACTTTACTCTTTACTCAACTCAAAACTCAAGTTTTAAAACAAAGTTAAAACATTTGTAAAAGACTTTTGGAAAACTTTATGAACTTCTCTTAACTTGACTCCTGACTTCTCTTGACTTGACTCTTAACTTCTCTTGACTTGACTCTTAACTTTCCTTGAATTGGATTATGGATTCAAGGATTGTGATTTGTGATAGGAAAGATCTCATGATGTTGAGGAATGATTTTAGATAGTTAAACATGAGAAATGATCAAGAAATCACTATCAAAAAGTAAGTCCGCGACCTGGAGACGCATTGAAATATTTGGTTGCGAAATAACTTTTGAGGCAGAGAGGTTTGTGACCTCTCCGCGATGCGAAGAGAAAGTTACACTTTTGAGGAACAGGTCCGCGATGCGGACCTGGTACCTAGTTTCTGCCCGACTTGTTCCTTCTTTGTTTTCTAACCCCAATTCACCTAAACTCGGTTCTTTTTCTCAAATTCCCTTTAGATTCAGATACACAGTATGTATACACAAGAATCTAACCCAAACAACTCAAGGAAACGACATTTTAACCTCAAAGAACTCCTCAATCTCATCCTAACTCAAAAACGAAGGGTAATTTCAAGAACACCATTCAAGATTCATCAACTTTCAACTTTCTAGAACAAACTTCGCTGAAATAAACATGATTGGTGCGTGGGTGAACGAACCCATCGCTATGAAAGACTCACACACCTTGTAGGGATCACCCCCGACGAAATCCACAAGCTAAACTTGACGATCTTGACGAATCTTGCTTCTCTTCTCCTTTCTCCCCTTCTTTTCTCTCTTCTCCAAGCCCTAGCGTATTTTAGTAAAAGCGTACACTAATGTAATTCTGTTTAGACCCTAACTTAATTACCAAAAATGAAATAAAATAATTGGGCAAGGAAAAGACCAAACTACCCTTTAAAAATCCGGATTGAACTTTCCTTATTCCAACAGCCCGACTTTCAAAGGGCATATATTACTCATACAAAATCGGAATCGCGCAAACTTAGAGGCATTGGAAAGATCATTCCAAGAGCTTTCCCACCATAATTGTACGTGCTCCTAACTCATCTTGAGCTAGAAGTTATCGCCATTTGAAGTTGACCAAATACTCACATTTTTCCTAACTTAAACAAAATTTCCAAATTTTCATTCTTCCCAGAAATGACTATTTCAAATTCTTAGCTTCTTCCTAGTTATTTCAAACTGTGAGATATTACAGGTGTAACACCCCAAAAATTTCTAAGCTAAGACCCGAACCGTTCTTCATTTGTGTATAAGATCATATTGGGTGATTGTTAAATTTTCCTTATGTGTTGAGGTCGATTATTTTATGTGGGAATAGATTTGGAGATGAATTAAGGTCACAAGAATCCCGTAGCACAAATTTGAGTTGAATGATTTCTTACCAATTGAGTTTTTATATAAGATTCTACTTAGGTCAACTTGAAACAATAATATATCTCACAATATGATGAATTAGGTGGCCTATGACCAATCAAATTGAAGTTCTATGAGTCTTCTTTCCAACACCCCCATCTTTTCCTTATTTAGAGTTCAGAAATAAAAAGTTGTGACCATTTTATCTAAGACTACAACATATGAGTTTCATAGAGGATGACCTTTCTCTCGAACTATCAAAGAAATACAGTCGTATATTTTCTTTACCCGGACAATTACTGTTGAAAAGACTATCCCATATATGCACATGCAGAAGTAGTTCAAATTTAAGAGTATGAGGCAATAACTCTGAGAAGTCATACACCTTACGTCTAACTCTAGAAGAAGGATGAGCCTGGATACAATTATTGAGCATTCCTGGTGCAAATTCCAGAGCACATCACTACAAAAAAACCTCAAATTGCCAATAGATTTTCCTAACAACTTCAGTTGGTTAGTATTTTACTAACAAATTACCAACATATTTCTAACCGAATTATTTTTAAAAACTTAACAACGAAATTCTAACAGATTACCAACCAAAATATTACCAACAAAATATTTTAGTTGGTAAATATGGCGGGAAAAAATGGCGCCAAATTTAGCAACTTTTTATTAATGAATTACCAACTGAAATATTACTAACACACTTCTTTTGTTAGTAATATTACCAATGAAGTATATATCGGTTGGTAAATATGACAACAAATTTGTTTATATAATTTATTAACAAATTACCAATGAATTACTAAGAAACCATTTACCAACGGCAATATTTTGTTGCTAAATTACCAACCAAATATAAATGTGTTGATAAATTAGTAACGAAATGTAATTTGTTGGTAAACTTGCCAACAAATAGCTAATCAGTTGGAAATTTTGCCGATGAATAAAGATTGTAGTTTGTAACTTACTAACATAATTAAAATAGTTGGTAATATACCAACCAATCATTAATCCATTGGTAATATTTACCAACATATTAATTTTTAGTTGGTAATATTACACATGAATGTTTAATTGGATAGTAACTATTACCAACTGTGATAAATTTTATCGGTAAATTATTAAATTACTAATTGATATTTGAATAGTTGGTAAATTTACCAATTGAGAAGTTAGATTGTTTGGTAAATCATCATCTAGTGTTGAAACAAAAGTAAATATTAGATAAAAATCTTGAAGAAGTTGAAGGTGAAATTTTTTTCAGTGCACTAACGATGAAGAAGATGAAAATGTGGTTAAGAATATGGATGCTCATTGAGATGAACAAAATAATGACGATGCCTTATCTGATTATGAATCTAAGAAAATGGAGTATTTAAAGGTGTCAGTGATGATGAGAAAGCAATTGATCACCCAATGGAAAAAGTAAGGTCGCCATTTTGACTAAAAATGACTTTCCGGAGCTAACCGCGATGACCAAAAATGACTTTGCTCAATATCTTTTAAGGTTTAGCCAAAATTTGACTTTGGTCAATATTTTTGGTAAACGTGCTCGGATTAGAATTCCATAGTGTGATTAGCTTTATGGAACGTCATTTTTTATCTAATAGAATGGTTTGTTAGGGTTTCGAGGTTTTCATTTTCAGTTAATGCCGTTAGGCATTTTAACTTTTAACTTTTGGCCAAAAATTTGATTTTGCTTGACATTTTTTATAAACGTGGTTAGATGAGAATTTCGTCGGCATTGTTAGCTTCGAAAGGTCATTTTTTATCCAATAGGATGGTTGGTTCAGGTTTTGAGGCTTCCATTTTCAGTTTGTACTGTTAGGTGTTTTAACTTTTAAATTTTGGCCAAAATTTAGATTTGGTCAATTTTTTTGGTAAATGTGCTAAGATTAAAATTCCATTAGCGCGGTTAGCTTTGGAAGGTCATTTTTGGTCTAGTATGATGGTTGGTTTGGGTTTTGAGGCTTCTATTTTCAGTTTGTGTTGTTAGACGTTTTAACTTTTAAGTTTTGGCCAAAATTTAAATTTGGTCAATATTTTTGATAAACTTGCTCAAATTAAAATTTCATCAGCATCGTTAGCTTCAGAAGGTCATTTTTGGTCTAGTAGGATGGTTGGTTTGGGTTTTTAGGCTTTTATTTTCAGTTTGTGCCGTTAGGCGTTTTAACTTTTAACTTTTGGCCAAAATTTGACTTTGCTTAACATTTTTTGCAAACGTGCTCAGATGAAAAATCCATCAGAGGGCTTAGCTTTGAAATTTTATTTTTGGTCTAATATGATTGTTGGTTCGGGTTTTGAGGCTTTCATTTTCAATTTGTGCCGTTAGGCGTTTTAACTTTTAAGTTTTGGCAAAACTTTAACTTCGGTCAATATATTTGGTAAACGTGGTTAGATGAGAATTCTGTCAGTGTAGTTGTATCTGGAAGATTTTTTTTTCTAATAGGATAGTTCGTTTGGTTTTGAGGGTTTCGTTTTCAGTTTGTTCCAATAGCCGTTTTAACTTTTAACTTTTGGCCAAAATTTGACTTTGGTCAAATTTTTTGGCAAAGGTGCTCAAATGAGAAATCTGTCAGTGCGGTTGGCTTTGAAATTTCATTTTTGTTCTAATAGGATTGTTGGTTCGGGTTTTGAGGCTTTTATTTTCAATTTGTACCGTTAGGTGTTTGTTTTAACGTTTAAGTTTTAGCCAAAATTTAGATTTGGTCAATATATTTGGTAAATGTGGTCAATTGAGAATTCCATCAGCGTAGTTGTGTCCGAAATGTCATTTTTTTGTATAATAGGATGGTTTGTTCCGATTTCGAGGTTTTCATTTTCAGTTTGTGTCATTAGGCGTTTTAACTTTTAATTTTTGGCCAAAATTTGACTTTGCTTAACATTTTTTGTAAACATGCTCAGATGAGAATTTCGTCAGTGCGGTTAGCTTCGGAAAGTCATTTTTGGTCTAGTAGGATGGTTGGTTCGGGTTTTGAGGATTTTTTTTTCAGTTTGTGTTGTTAGACATTTTAACTTTTAAGTTTTGGCAAAAATTTAACTTCGGTCAAAATATTTGGTAATGTGATCAAATTAGAATTCCATCAGTGTAGTTGTGTTTAGAAGGTCATTTTTTTGCCTAATAGGATGTTTGGTTTTTGTTTTTCAGTTTGTGCCGGTAGGCCTTTTAACTTTTAACTTTTGGCCAAAATTTGAGTTTGGTCAAATTTTTTGCTAAAGGTGCTCATATGAGAAATCTGTCAGTGGGCTTAGCTTTGAAATTTCATTCTTGGTCTAATATGATTGTTGGTTTGGGTTTTGAGGCTTTCATTTTCAGTTTGTGCCGTTTGGCGTAAATCTTTTATGTTTTGGCCAAAATTTGACTTTGGTCAACAGTTTTGGTAAACATGCTCGAATGAAAATTTTGCCAACGCGGTTAGCTCGGGAAGGTCATTTTTTTTGTCTAATAGGATGGTTGGTTTGACTTTTGAGGCTTTTGTTTTCTGTCTGTGCCCGTTAGACGTTTTATCTTTCAAATTTTAGCCAAAAATTGACTTTGTTAAAAAAAAATCGTAAAGGTGCTCGAATTAGAATTTCGTCAGTGCGGTTAGCTTGGGAAGGTCATTTCTGGTCTAATAGGATGGTATGTTCGGGTTGTACGAGGAAGTAATAGAGGCCTCTTTCTTTTGATTTAAGTCTACAATTGTGATGAACGTGTCTATTGAAATATGTGTATTACTATTAATATTAATTTAATATCATGTACGAACTTTAAAAAAATTAGCTAAAAATCTTTATTAGACCTAGTTTGTATTTAGAGGAAAGCTCCAATATGTTATCATGACTCATTTAGTCAACACAAAATATCTACAATTCATGAATACACAAATATATTTTATTGGAAAGTTAATTAAAGTAGTTGATATATATATATATATATATATCATGTGAAAATATAGATATGTCATGTAACATGTTTACATACTACACTCTAAACAATTTTCTATTTAGTCAATACGAAAAAAATGACACATTTCTTTATACGAAAAATCTTTCAACATTATCAACATTGTATCCACGTTAGATCTCACTCATTCGTATCCAATTAAATTAACTATATCAAATAAATTAGGATAAAAAATAGTACGAAATATTTTTTATTCAAGTTTTCACCCTTATATTTAAAAAGAAAACCCCACTTAACATATATTTATAACTTAGAAGAGGGAATTTTAATAAATAATATAGAAAGAAAAAGAGAAAACAAAAATTGATGTCCAAAAAGAGCAACAAAAACGCAGGCATATTTTTTATTGGCATAATACATAAATTGGACCCTAAACTTGGCTTCAAATTTTAAGTATGACCTCTAACTTTCATAGTGCACAAGTAGGCACTTTAACTATCCAATTCTTAAACAAAAAAACACGCGAATTCAACAGCCAAATTGTGTGATATACAAACGCTCCTACGTGGCTTATTGAGCCACTCAGTGGCTGCCACGTAATTAAAAAATTACACATATTTTATAATTAAAAAAAAAGAAGAAATTAAAATACAAAAGGGTAGGGTCGTATTTTCTTTT
>JAJOOR010023860.1:0-21826 GCA_036250505.1 Solanum acaule
TTTTTATGCAATGTTTTCTTGGTAAAGAAAATTTTAAATTCCTTATGGTTTTAGTGTCTATGCGATGAATGAATGCTAAGAGGCTTGTATTAGACCTCTTCGAGGTCGAGTACGCCGGTTACAACTAGGGGGTGCTCCCGGGTCGTGACAGGTCTAATTAGAAAAAGGTTGTTTATGGGTTAAGGTTTATAAATTAATTCCTACTTCCAATCTCTGGTCGATGCTCGAAACAAATTGATTTGGGTGGGTAATTAGTCCGTTACTATTAATTTAGGTTTGACGTTTGTAACTTGCTTGAAAATAGAGGTTATGGGTCCGATCTATTTTCTCTATTTTTGAGAGAGAGAATAGAGGAAGGTATTGGATTGTTTAGATTTTCAATTAGATAAGACCGAAAGGAGATTTTATGCATAGATGCTATGAGATCGAAAGACGATTAGTGTCAATAGAGACGACCTAGCCTATTCATGAATATTCATCACTATAGAGCAACACAATTACCCCTATGTGACAACGATTTCCAATCCCAATACCCCTTGATTGCTTGTTAACTCTTGAATTCTTCAATATTTTATTTTAATTGTGATAATTGATAACCCAATCTTTTTATTAAATTGGTGGAATTATCCACCCACTTGTTCTTCCTATTGCAAATGAGCAATTTTATAATCCAAATTTCTTAGATAGGAATTCTCTACTATATAACATTATATGTGGGATTCGACCCAATTTGTTCATTGGCGTTTCTATTGACTACAATCGCTGTCCATTTTAATTGGTTTTAAAGAAGACATTTGAGGTTTATAAAAAATGGCATCAGTGTCGGGGAGTGATGGTTAAGAATTCTAATGGAGAAATTAGATTTTGATTTCGTTTAGTTGTAGTAGATTTTTCTTCGGTCTTGTTATTGGCTGCTTTGCAGGTTTTATACAATGAGTGACCATGGGAGTGGAAAAGATAGTCACTATATGCATATGAACATTGTTCAAACTATGGTAGCCATCTGGATACCTCCCACATTTGGGAGGGATATGTTTCAAATTACCGGAAAAATACTACAATTTCCCTAGATGAAAGGAAATTTTGAGGGCCTAACTCATCAGGATCCTTATGAACACCTTAGGAACTTCATGAAGTTATTTGGACCATTTGTTTTCAAGAATATCTCTTAAGAGTCCGTAAGGTTGAGGTTATTCCCGTTCTTCTTAACGAAAGAGGCTACAAGATGGTTGGCAGAATTGCCAAATGATTCTATCACTTCATGGAAAGAGCTAAGTGACGCCTTCTTGGAGATATTCTTTCCACTCTCGAATATGGTTAAACTTCAAACCCAGATCCAAAATTTAAAATGTATTGGAGGTGAGCCTCTACATGAGACGTGGCTGAGGTTCAATGCATGGCATTCTGTAACACCCCGGAACTAGTAGACCAAACTAGAGCCACAATCTAGGGTTCTAAGGTTTAAGGTATGTGAAATAATGTCG
Source organism: Solanum acaule (assembly GCA_036250505.1). Classification (NCBI taxonomy): domain Eukaryota; kingdom Viridiplantae; phylum Streptophyta; class Magnoliopsida; order Solanales; family Solanaceae; genus Solanum; species Solanum acaule. The sequence goes on from JAJOOR010023860.1 coordinate 1,485, forward strand.
TAGATGAGACTTTACGTGCTTAGAATGAGGGGTTTAGTGGTTGAACGTCAAGGTACATATTAAACCTTGTAATATGGATGACCATTTAGAGTTTGGTTGAGCATGGGAAGGGCAAGTACCAAGGCAAAAGGGCAAGCCTAAGCCAAAGGGCCAAGGTTGCCCAACCTTGGCAAGCTACTGCCTAAGGCTTCACAACCACATTCACGACCAGTGGTCTTGATCATGGTCCGTGAAGGGGTCCGTGAAGAATCCTTAGTCTCATGGGAGGCAAGGCCTTGAGGCCAAGCTGCTGCCCCAAGTCCATGAGCCATTTCACGATCCGTGGTCTTGACCACGGTCCGTTAAAATAGCCGTGAAGGTGCCTTAGATTTTAGGGGCTTGGAAAGTGAGGGGAGCCACTGGTAAAGGGACCACGGGCCCCACCGTGGGCCATGGTACCCTTTACGAGCCGTCAAAGAGGCGGTGGTGCCTGGATGGGACTGCCAAGTTGCGGGACTTTTGGGTAAATAACTATCTGACTAGTTTTAAGTGGGGGTCATTTTGTATGTGTTTTATGCACCTATATATATGGTTCTAAGTCATTTGCTCCCAAGTTTAAGTCACTTTACACTAGACCCAAATCAAAACCCCAAATCACTCCTCTCTCAAATATTTCTCTCTCTAAGAAGAATCTCTACTAAAGAAGAAGCCAGGGTTGAAGCTAAGGTGAAGAAAACAGGCTCCATTGCTTAAGCCTTGTGATAGGGCTTTGATTAAGGTATGTTTAGATTTTCATCTATGGGTTCTTCCACCCATAGAGTCCCTTAGAATTTCCCCTAATTTATGAAGAAGAACCACAATCAAGTTAGGGTTACTTCTAATGTATGGGTTTTAGGTGGGTATGATTCCAATAGGTTGGATAATACTCATATATGGTTATTTTAGTGTTGATTCATGATATTATGAAGAATTTATGTGAATTCCTTGTTTAATCCTAATTTTCAAAGTATTATGTCTTTTGATGAGGAATTGCTGGTTCTTGATAGATTTTCTAGAATTGTCACCATGAATAGAACTTATCTAAGAATGGGAATATGAAAACATGAATTGAACTAGAATTATGCATGTATGATAGAATATGAATTGAACTGATTAGAATTGGGACTTTTGATGGATTATGCTTAGAATTGCCTATTATTAAGGCCTAGGGCTAATGTGTCTTGTTGTCTAGACTAGTATGATGATTGTGGAGTAAAGCTTGAATGTAGGGCTTGAAGTCATATTGTTGATCACTAGGGCTTAAAGAGTAAGTCTAATATGATGAACTAGCTTGCATAGAATTAATATACAACATAGATAGAGTTATGGTGGAAAGACTTTCACCCATATGACCTACCTAGAACTATATGAATGCTTGTATGTAGAATGTGAAAGGTCTTCTCAGATAGAATGATTCTAGATTGAAAGGCTAATCACCTAAAATGAATCATGCTTGTTAGAATAGAATAGCTTGAAGTTGACTCTTATGATCCTTTCATGTGTAGTTGACTTATGTAGCTTTGGATGGTAGATCTCACGGTAGCTTGGGATTGTATAATTAAGCTCTCCTAAGGTTATCTTGAACTAGCATTAGTAGGATGCATTTCATGGTAGCTTGCATTAATATAGGCATGGTAGCCTAGGATTGAGGATCTATACTCTCCTAAGGGTAGATTGAACTAGCATTGTTAGAATGCCTTCATGGTAGCTTGACTTGGTTAGGCCAAGACCATTTCGTGGTAGCTTAGGATTGAGACACCATACTCTCCTAGGGATAGCTTAGGGTTGAGGATTCATACTCCCCTAAGGGTAGTTTGCATCATATTGAATGTTTTCATGGTATCTAGGTTGGAATACTTGTATCCTTCCTTGGATTGCATGATAGGGTGTTTTCCATGGTAGTTAGGTCTAGCATAGTAGTATGCTATTCTTTGATAGTCTAGAATGATAAATAGTAAGCATTGAGTAAGCTAGCCTAAAGGAGTACTTAGTGTGAGTGGTAGTATGGGATGCCATTCATACATGGCACAAGTGTGACTTGAAGCTACTTATGAAGTGTCCTCTTAAGTGATGTATGATAGCTTGGATTATTGCTATAGTTGCCTTCCATGATAAGATTAACTTAAGTTGATAGTTCCTTGTCAATATGACGTAGGTCTATAGTGACACCTAGAAATGGTAAATATGAATATGGTGAGTTCAAGGATATGCTTAGTGTGTGTGGTATTATGGGATGCCCCATATGCATTTCACAAGTGTGCCTTGAGGTTACTTAGCAGTATAAGTTCTCTTATGATATGAAAACCTAGGTCGTGAGTATAAAGGTGGACTATGACCAAGAATGACCAATGAGAGGTACTTAGCTTGGATAGTATTATGGGGTGCTATTTGTGCCTTGCACAAGTATGCTTGGAGGTGGCTTGTGAAGTAGTTCTCTTGAATATGAAAGACTAATGATTGAAGTATGAAGTTATGAATGTCTTATGTTGACTTGTAATGATATAAGGCTTATGTTGGAGTTTATGCTATAAATATGTTATTGTCTCTTATACTTATGTCTTATGTTGACTAACCATTTGAGATGCTTTATGATGTTGTGCTAGCATTCATACTTGGTACAGTTTGTACTAATGCATATTGCCTACATTGTAATCAAATGTAGGGTGTTGGGAGATTGAGTTTCTTGAAGGCTAGGTTCGTAAGGTGCAAGAAGACTTGAAGATTTGGTGAGTCCTTAAAGCTTCGAGGACAAACCCACTATGTTCCTTTTATGTCATTTCTTATGTTTTAGACTTTATATGGACTGCGTTCCAAGAATTTTATTCATGTTATTCATAGATTGCTTGAGACAAAGACTTAGTAAAGACTTCCGCTTGCTTATGAAAATGTTTTAGATTGTTTGAATAATTTTTTTTTTATTTTCCCTACCTTTCTATGATCTTATATTATGATGATGCTAAGGGCTTGTATGAGACCCCTTCGTGGTCAAGTACGCCATGTTACGTCTAGGGGGTACCCTTGGGTCGTGACAAACTTGGTAATTAGAGCAGAAGGTTTAGAATGGTTCTAGGATTGTCTCAAACCATGCCTAGTAGAGTCTTATTCATGGGTGTGAGTCGTGACACTTTTATGAATAGGAGGCTATGGGATGCTTAGGAAAATCTCACTTCTTCATTTTCCAAGTCGTGCCATAGATCTATAAGCTCTCTCTCTTATCTTTTATCTGATAGTCTTTAGGATGTGACTATTAGAAGGGTTTATGCTACAAGGAGTGAGGGAGAAAGGTTGGTTGAGATGCCAATTATAGCTATGTGACTTAATAGAGTTGAGATGATAGATTATGATGTTGTCTTTAGTATGAATGGATTGCTTTATGGTTATGTGTGATGTTGGTAGAAGGTCATGATGAGTTTTGAGGTATGTTGATAGATTGGTGGAATAGGGTGTTTAAGTAACGCCTAGATAGGTTGAGTGAATAGACTCCTCTAAGAAGAGTAGAAATGTAATTCACCATGGTCTAGAAGCATTTGTGTGATGATGTGAAAGTTTAGTGACGCCTTGCTCCGACCTTAGAATTGAAAGAAGTGATGCCTTAAAGAGTTTGAATAGGCTTGATCCCAAGGGGGAGATGATATGCTTTGTAGCAAGGTCGTTGAGTATCCTTGATGTTCATGATTTAAGATTGCTAGAAATTTCACCTTGTGAGGTGTACTGAGTATGAGAGATTGCCCGGTTTTTAAGGCTAAGAGAAGAGAGGGTAAGTGTGTTGCCTCTAGTAGTGGGGATGTTGAGCCTCAAAAAAAGAATAGGTCTTATGCTCTCCAATCTAGAGAAGATCAAGAGTGATCTCCTCATGTCCTTTTCGGTATGTGTTTTATACTTTAGTGAATTTACCGGATTTCTTGTCTTTTGTGACTTGTTATGTTGGACTTGATGTTGTCCTTGCCATGAATGATGTTTAGAAAAACATGTGTAGGCTTGGCTCCCAAGGGGGAGATAGTGTTCCTACCTAGTAAGGCTATTATGTGATTATGTGTTCCTATGATTTCCTCATATGCATGTTTATGAAAATGCTTAGGTCTTATTAGTAATGACATACATGCATTGTTTTGCCTCATGTTGTAGCATCTTTGAGTCAATGTGCATTTTAGGCTCCATGAATGTATGTTGAGCATGTTGTAATAGGAGATGTTAGTCCCTCCTTGAAAATGAGTAGATATAGAATTTCATGCATTTTGGGTTGGTAGATGTAGTTCCTACTCCCTTATGTTGCATTGAGTATATTTAGCTTGGAATTAAAGTTTCCTTGTTTGGTTGTGTGCACATAGATCTAGTGCATACATGATGGGCTGCTAGTCTAAAGTCATTTCCTTAAAGAAGTGTTTATAAAGGTCATTCGAGGACGAATGTTCCCAAGGGGGAGATACTGTAACACTCCGAAAACTAATAGACCAAACTAGAGCCACAAGCTAGGGTTCTAAGGTTTGATGTTTGTGAAATAGAGTCGTAGATGAGACTTTACGTGGTTAGAATGAGGGGTTTAGTGGTTGAACGTCAAGGTACGTATTAGACCTCATAATGTAGAAGACTATTTAGAGTTTGGTTGAGCATGGGAAGGGCAAGTACCAAGGCTAAAAGGCAAGCCTAAACCAAAGGGCCAAGGCTGCCCAACCTTGGTAAGCTACTACCTAAGGGTTCATGACCACCTTCATGACCAGTGGTCTTGATCACGGTCCATTAAGGGGTCCGTGAAGATTCCTGAGTCTCATGGGAGGCAAGGCCTTGATGCCAAGCTATTGCCCCAAGTCCATGAGCCACTTCACATTTCGTAGTCTTGACCATGGTCCATCAAAGTGGTCGTGAAGGTGCCTTAGATTTTAGGTGCTTGGCAAGTGGGGGGAGCCACTGGTCAAGGGACCACAGGCACCACCACGGGCCGTGGTACCCTTGACGAGCCGTGAAAGTGGCCGTGGTGCCTGGACGGGACTGCCAAGTTGAGGGACTTTTGGGTAAATTCCTATCCGACTACTTTTAAGTGGGGATCATTTTATATGTGTTTTATACAAATATATATATGGTTTTAAGTAATTATCCCCCAAGTTTAAGTCACTTTACACTAAACCCACTACAACAAATATGGCCAATGGCCACGCCAACTCTAGGCAACACTTAAAAAGTGTTGTCAAAAGTATCTAAGGGAACACTTTTAAGGCGTGACTTTTGGGTGGAGTTTTTGGCCAAAATAACTTTGGCGACACTCGTAAATTGTGCTCTTCGTATTTATAGGTTACATGTTATAAACATTGACAAATTATAAATAATTGGCAATGCTTATTTATACATATAATCACACTTTTAAGTGTGATATATTTGTAACTCTTAAAACAACACTTGATAAATGTGCTCTATTAAATCTCATAAAATTTAAATTAAAAATAATATTCCCCGCCCCATAAATCTATTTTCCCACAATTTCTTAAAAGCAAGAGTATTGCCCCAAAGTTAAGTATAACAATTTTTTTTTTGTTCTCAAGGGTTTTTCATTGTACCTATCAACTCTTCAGCAAATTTCATCGCAGATCCGAAGGGTACCGCCAATGGAATCACTCATTTTGATTTGTTTATTTCTTCATGGTAAATCATAGATTTTGATTTATCTATTTCGCCATGAAAAGCTGTGTTTTTGGTTTGTCGATTTTGGCAAATATGGTTAAGTACAATATGAGTTCTCGTGCTGATAACAACAACAATGAAGATTACCAGGCTTATAAGTTCTTCGTACGTATAATATAAATGTTTCTCGAAATTGATGTTGGTGCTCTCTTTAAGAGCATAGTGTTTATTACTCTGGCTTTGCAGGAACCATCATGTTTATATCCTTTTGTCGTTCTTTTCATATGTAGATGTTACTGAGCCATTGTTGATGCAGATATTGTTGAACCATTGTTGATTGATGTTGACCAAATTTATAACCTCTCTTTCCATGTTTCACCATTTTTTATGGTATAATATTGTTAAATTTAAGTAATTGGAAAAGTTTCCTTCTACTCATTTTAACAGTTATCTGAAGTTAGATTCTTAGAAGGCACATTAATGAATTTTGTTGGTTCATTTTGCAAAAATTAAGACAAATGTATTTGGAATGCTCAATGTTTCGGGACTTGCCAGGGGAATAGGAGAAAGCTCAGAATCGACTTTTGTTTGTCATTCACTTTTGGTATTGAAGATACTCACCTCATCATGTATGCATTTTTGAGAAAATAGAATTTTACTTCCATCAACTTTTAAGGTTATCGTCAATAGGATTTTAGCTATCAATAGTGACAAAGGGAGAAAAAAATAGTGATGCAACGCTCTTGTTACACTACCGTCCATCTTCTTTCCATCAGCAAATTCAATTTAAGTTGTTGGACACTATGAAGACCTTTCTAGATAGGGTAAAAACTTCTTTAATACTGCATTATACTAGCATATATATATTCAGTTCATCTGATTTGAAGTATGCTTAAGAAATGTCATTTACTAGTGGGCATATTACTTGGTGAAGCAGTTACCATCTAGTAAATGTAGTTCTTGATTAATGAGGGATAATGTTATGCAATGTTGCACTTAGATGATTCAGTTTACACACAAGGTTTGACAATACTTGAATTTAAATGTTATGGTAACATGCCTAGTTTCTTCGCCATACTTATTTAGTCTATTAAGCAGATAATAGTGAATGCAGGTTAGATGTTGATGCATTTTATTCAGTATTTATTTTGATTCTCTAGGGTTAAAATGAGTTCCTAATGCATTTTTAGGTTTGTGATAAAAAATTTCTGCCGAAAGATTTGAGAGTGGAAGGGATGTTGGCAAATGATACAAGGTTGGGAGAAATATTGCTCGAAGAGAAATTACAGAATATTGATGCACAATTCTGGAAACAGAAAGATAGCTGACATCGAGTATGGAGCTGATTTCTTCAATCAACATTCTTCTAAATGATCTATAATCTTATGCCTAACTAATTTGCACACACTTCAACTAATTCAATGGATAGCTTGTCCGGTCCACTAGCCAGTGTATCAATGGTAATCCTGTATACCAAGACACTAGCAGATTGACTCACACCAATTTTTGTAGTTCAGGTGTGGACTTGGGACCTAAGATCTCTAGTGTTGGATTAATATGCTATACTATATTATTTTCTCTAAGTCGGTACTGTAAAAATCATGTTTGAATATATTATTGAAATCATGTTTACCCCTTAAATACTAAACATCTAGAAGATCGCTTGTGGAACTAGATGCATATTTTAAGTAGCTATAGGTTCTGTGAAGTTGAGCTTAAATGCACATTTGAAAACATCTAAAGGTTTTCGCTTGCCATATAATAGGGTGATGTTGCTTTTCTAAGGATTTTCTCTCTTTTGAAACCTCCCAGTTGTATTTACTTTTATCTTAAAAGTTGGATCCAAGAAGTAAGTTTCATTTATTTACTTATATAAGTTGAAATTACTCTATCTTTTCCGTGTCAAGTTAAATGGCTGACCAATGCTTCTTGTTTTTTTTCGTATTTCATTCTTTTCCCTTTACCTATCTACATTCTACACTTTGACACTTACCTGTCTACACTCTACATGATCATACAAAACTTATTTTTTATCCATTGCTCTGACTTATCATAGAAGAAAACCATAGCAAAGTAATATGACAGGCTTCACTAAAAATCTCCTTTATACCCTGCACTTTAATTATCGTACTCGGGCATACTTGAAACCTGTAGTATTTAAGGTACTTTCATGCGGGTGATTTTTTGGGAATACAATTGACAAATTTAAATGAAAAACAAGTCCATGTAATATGGTAAAAAATGCCAACTTTCATTTCTTTAGAAACAATTATTCATTTACGTTTTTGTAGGGAAAGTGGTCTTCTGTTATTGGTTTTTGAACGATTCTTGCATTCATTCGAAGTGTATTAGGAGGTTCAAGTTATTTCTACTGCTTCTCATTGATGGATAAGGTATAGTTCTGCTTTCTTTTAATTGTAATTTCTTCGGCAAGGTCGAATATTGAAAGCCCTCTAAGTAGATTGTTGCAACACATTAGAAGAACAAGGCAGAAGAGTGTGTTCTCTATCAGTCTTAATTAAGCAAAGTCTATAATTTATTTCTCCTTCATCAGTTAAAGCTGATTGAGCATTTGTGTGTTGACAAAAATATAAATATTGCCTAAGAGCCTAATTTGTAATTGCCATGATCGGTTGATCGATTAATTCATTATGTTTGGTAGAGTATGAAAAGATTGTTTAATTGCCTGAACATTGATGGTTAGGCTAAGGGCCTCAATATCTTAGTATATAATTTTCATGTGCAACTGGAAAAATGAGCAAAAATTGAGTTTTTTAAAACTTTTCAATATTCAGTTAATTGATATGTATTGGGAAATCTTGACTGTTTCCTTTCCATATTTATGTTAGTTATCCTTTCTCTCATGTCTGTTTCCTAACATTAGATTTACTCACCAATTTTTACTTTCCTGAACATTCTTTTACATTAGAATTGCGATCGTCGTTGTTATTTTTGTAGTTAGTGTTGCAAGGGTAATACATGAAATTAAAAGTAGTCTGATTTTCTTGGCCTTTGCTTTCTCCTTACGCAAGTGCTTCAAAAGTGAGAAACATAGAAAAGAACTCTGCAGTCACGTCGATCTATCATGATATTCTCTTAGATGATAATGATAAGCCCTTTTCAGATTCATCTCCCTATAGAATATGATAATGGGTGCCCTACTAATATCCCTTCAAGAAATTGATATGATTATGTACATTACTGATTGTCCATTTTATCCTTCTTAGAATGTTAAGAATCTGAGGAATCTCACATCAATTTTGCTCGCATTACTCCAAAATAATTTCACTCCTATATGAGTCCCTCTGTATCACTTTACATAAAAGATTTAATCACAAAAAATTTCACCTAAAAATGGGATCGGTAAATCTAAAGGCTCTCTGGATCCCTGGATATTTTGAGATCCATAGGCGGTAGTTAAATCATTGTTTGGTTACCTTTCATTTTCCAGTGAAATCAAGGTCGAAGTTGGTGGAAAGCTCCAACATTTTGGCGTTTCTAGGCTCGCTACTCCTAATAGGTAATCTTCATTCTCCTTCATGTAAATATAATGTTCTTACTCAGAAGCAGTTAATTCTGTTAACTCACCGCAATTGACTTTAGGCAACAAGAAAAATCAAGACAGTTTTATCATTAGATATACAACAAGGCTATCACCTTGTCCAAAATACGAAATATATGAAGATAGGGCATCTTCTTGAGATGAGGAATTTATCATCTATTAAGGATGCATGTTCAACACATTATCTATATTATTTATGAGTTGTATACTTTACTTTTGTTCCCATTTATAGTTGATGGTATGTTCTGTTGAATCCTTTATATTAGCATTTTATGATCTATTAGTATGGTCATGGAATAATTAAGTACTGACTAAATTTCTTTGTTTTTTATTTCAAAGCATGACTCGAATAGTTTTGGATTCATTGGATGAAAGTCATTGGTGTTGGAGTCTTTGGCTACTAATCTTTGGATATGTTTTAGTTATTCTGATGAGTCAACATGACTTTCAATGTATGAGAGAGGCAGAGAGGTACGTTGAACACTGATGAGTCCACAAATTGGACTCATTTAGGGCTATATTTTAATAGAAATTGTGTCCTCAAATGCTTATTTTATCTCAATATCTAATGAAAACCCTTAAATTTTAGGTATTTGAAGTATTAAAGAAAGCATGGACACTACGTCGCAAAAAGGCTGAAAAGAACGAATAAATGAAGGCATGAAGATCACCTAGTCCACTTGGCGAGTTGCCAAGGGTCTTACTTCGCCATCTGTTCCAGTGTGCTAAGCCCTGAAGGAAAGGATTAAGTCTGCAGAAAAAGAGAGCAGTCGGCGCATCGTCGATAAGTTTAGCAAAGCAGTACCATGTCGCCCAATGACCCACAACACGATGATGTTGAGGGCTGGTGCAAGACGGTGATGAACTACACCAAAGGGAAAATCGCTGAGTTGATCGGCGATTCTGACTAACGACGCCGAATGATCCGCTGCAGCAGAAATCTATGAAAACTATAAATACTATTTAGAGTTGTAGTTTTAAGTGTGGAACAATTATTATAATTTTCACTTAAAGTCGAACAGTATTATAATTTTCTGTCTAGAATATTAACTTTTCATATTTTTGCTATAAGTTTGACAGGGTTTTGAAGACTTGAAGAAGAAAGGGTTTCATCTCCAAGGATTTGGACTTGAGTCTCTTGGATTCTTCATTCTTGGCATGTAACAACACTTAAATCTACATACCCATTTGAATGCAAGCTCATTTAGGTATAAATTTCTATCTCTTGATGTGTGGCTAAAAACCCCAATTCTTAGGGTGTGATTTAGCGAATATGGGTTAAGATAATTGTTGGGTCTTGCTTGCTGATAGATTAAATGTAGTTTAATGGTGATTGAGTCTAGTAGTTGTGGTTGAATCTAATGGATTTGTAGTTGCAAATACAAGTTCACTAATGTGTTTTTGGCTTGCTCGAGAGAGAAGTCGCGAAACTAAGACCACTTGATTGATGGCCTAAGGAGTGGGTCGACATGAGGCTCAGCCCGATTTGGGAATTTTTGGGAATACTTAGTTAAATAGAATTTTTGTTCCTTCTTAGTTTTAGCTTCACTAATCTAAATTGTAGTTTTGTTTTGCTTGTTTGAATATCAAAGTAGGGAAATAAGAATGGATGACCATAATGGGTAGCACACGGACCATCCCCTCCTGAAACTACTGAACCTCAGGGACAACCTCCTGACAATTACACAAGTAGGGGGTGAGACATTTCAGGAAATGTGCCTGAACTTTTAAGCGGTGCTGCAAGCATCCCTATCTCATGGCATGACGGACAATGCGCTACTGGAGTGCTTCTATAGGGGTTTTGGACCCGAGAATAGAAGTGTAGCCGATCAACTTTGCGAGGGCTGCATGCTATACTAGCCCTATGAAGTCCTAGCAAAACTCATTGATGGCATGGTAAAAGCCAGCAAAGAATCCAAAAAGAAGCAAGAGTGGGACGTACTAGTCACCCAGTTGGATGCTCTATCCAACTGAGTCACAGAATTATAAGTACAAGCCATGGGAAAAGAAAAGCACTTCTCCCTCTGAGAGTGTTGTCATGGGAAGAAACAGGGAGGTGTGCAAAATGATGAAGCTCTTTCACTGATTCAGCAAAAAATTGAGAAATAGGAGAAGATGTTGAGTGAGATGAAGGGAAACATCGAAATGCTAAATGTAGCATCAAGCTCTCACTCCATGACTATTCTGCTGCAGGTTGCTCAAATCGGCCAATTGATATCATGTCATTACCCACCATTCACCGAGGACTTGCCTAATTAAAACATGGGCGAATCCGAGGATGAAGAATAGTTGTTGACTTGCGTCGTGCCACGACATTAACTAAGGCGTTGTTTGGGAGGCAACCCAAAACACTTAATATCTTATATTTGCGTATTAGTAAAGTAATGGTGTGCTGTTCGTATAGGTTGAAGTATGGGAGGTGCTCGAAAAGTACAGGGTTGCAAGCAACAGGTCCAATTGCTGAGTCGCCGTAGAGGTCGGTGACCCACCCTTATCCGCCATTTGACTCAAGACATCCTCAAAAAAAATGAGTCTGTAAAACTCTGCAAGCCCAAGAAAGTATGGGAGAATCGTCGATCATGTCGGCGATCCTGGTTACCACCATTTGAATTTTCAGATTTACTGGGATGATCTGTAAAACTCAGCAAAGTGAGTAATTACTCGGTGAAACTGATGAGCCCACAAATTGGACTCATTTAGGGCTTTATTTTAATAGAAATAGTGTCCTCAAATGCTTATCTTATCACAATATCTGGTGAAAACGCTTAAGTTTCAGGTATTTGAAGTTTTAGTGAAAACATGGAAACTTAGGTGCAAAAAGGAACATAAAGGATGAAAAGGACGAAGAAGTTGAAGACTGAGCATCGCCAAAGGGACACATTTCACCCTTTGTTCCAGTACACGAAGCCCTGAAGAAAGTGGATCAAAAAGGCAATGAAAAGGTGCAGTCGGCGCTTCGTCGATCAGTTTCGTGAAGTAGTACTATACCGCCCAATGGTCCAGAATGTAGAGACGTTGCCGGAAAAGCACAAAGGCGATGAACAAGAAGAAGGGCGAATCGTCGAGTTATTCAGCGATCGCTACTAACCTCGCTGAACGGTCCGCCACAATATTATTTTCTGAAGCTTATATATACTAAACACTCTACTTATTTTTAAGGGTGGAACCATTATTATAAATTTCAGAATAGAATAGTACTTTTTTGGGGATATTTTCTCTCAAGTTTGGAGAGGGTTTTTGGAAGACTTGAAGAGAGAAGGAGTTCATCTTCCCAAAATTGGAAGTGGGTCTTCTCCATTCTTCTTCCTTTGCTTATATTAAGGTTTAATTTCTTATACCCATTTGATTTCTCTATCATTTTAAGTATAATTTCTTATTTCTTGATCTGTGGCTAAAAACCCCCATTCTTGGGGTGTGATTTAACAAATATGTGTTGATATTATTGTTGGGTCTTGCTTGCTGATAGGTTAGATGTATTTTAATGGTGATTTCACCTAGTGGTTATGGTTTAATTTAATGGGTTTGTAGTTGCCAATACAAAACCACCTATGTGTTTTCGGCTTGCTCGAGAGAGAGGTTGCGAAACCAATACCACTAGACTGATGGCCTAAGGAGTGGGTCGACATGAGGTTCAGCCCGAGGGGGTGAGCCCTAGTCCCATATCCTAACACTCAGCTCGAGAGAGTGAGTGGGGTAAGGCGTAGGCTGGCCTTCATGGGGAAAATGGGTGTCCGAGAGGAACCCATTTGAAACGGGGTAAGTTTCCCGAGAGGGAATTTATTTCCATCTAAAGCTTAGACTAGTTACGATTATCTTGCAAATTTCCTATCGAAAGCATGTACCCAATGATTTATATCAATATATATTGCGGTCACACCCCAAGAACTTCTCCCTATACTTGAATTTTCTCTTTATTTTTGGTTGTTTTAGCTATACTTGTGACAAAACCCCATTGAAATTTGACACTTTGCTGTCACCCACTTGAATTTACTTTGTTTTTATTCGATAATTTCTCAAACTACAACTAACTAGAATGGAATTCTAGCCTAACTACTATTTTCACTACCACTCCCTTAGGACACGACCCCAACCCTTGGTTGGGTTACTATATTATCGACGATCGTAGAAACTCATACCGTAGGTTAATGTCTTTGGTCACGATAAGCATCAGAAACACTGAATGACTTAACGATCACGACTACTGTCACCTAATCGGAAAGGACTGGACTATTTGCGAGTAAGAAGTTTAAATTCTTGAACTCGCTCACATTTACACGCTTCCATTCCTCCAACTGTATCGGTGCACACTAATTTCCATATATTCCTGCATTACCTAAGTGTTTTAGTTAGAAATTTGTGCTCGGCACATGGATCGTACTCTATATTGGACAACGCAAAACCCCTTAATATCTTATATTTGCATATTAGTAAACTAATGGTATGTTGTTCGTACAGGTTGAAGTATGGGGGTGCTAAAAAAGTGCAGGGTTGCAAGCAATAGGTCCAGTTGGCGATTCACCGAAGAGGTCGGCTACCCACCCTTATCTGCGATTTGGCTCAAGACATCTTCAAAAAAAATTGGAGTCTGTAAAACTCGGTGAACCCAAGAAATTGTGGGCGAATCGCCGATCATGTTGGAGATCCCGATGGTTATTGCCGTTTGAACTTCCAGATTTACTGGAAAGATTAGTAAAACTCGGCAAAGTGAGTGATTACTCGGAGAAATACCGAATGACTTAGCGATCGGGACTGCTGTCGCCTAATGAGAAAGGACAGAACTATTTGCGAGTAAAAGGTTTAAATTCTCGATCTCGCTCACTTTTACATGCTTCCATTCCTCTAACTGTACCGGTGCACACTAATTTCCATATATTCCTGCATTACCTAAGTAATTTAGTTAGCAATTTATGCTCGGCACATGGATCGCACTCTATATAGGCCAGCGCAAAGGGTGGTTGTGACGCATTCGAGAACCTGAGTTGAAAATAAGAGCATTGGATTGCTTAGCAAAGTTGTGTATGGCTAGCTAAACCACTCAATGGACAGCTTAATGTCCTCACCTCTCCTTGTTTGTAATGCAAAATTTGTTGAAGGAACTATGACTCGAAGCAACAGATATAGCCAGACATAAAGTTGCAAGAAGTAACATGCCGCCTCGACAGATAGAGCAAATGCGTCACCAGGATTATTCTCTAGCCCTCTTTCTGTCTTTCTCTAATTTGATCCTTGAATTATTGTTATATGCATGTGAGGACAAATAGTTTTTGTATTATGGTGGGATGAAGCCTACCTTTTGCGCAACTATTATTATCTATGATTTTGTGTATATATTTGGGTTATTCCGGTTAAATTGTTTTATGTGCTTATCATGTATGTTTGAGCTTATGTCTCCCTTTTTGGTTTTAAATTGTAAAATCATTTTGAAACTTCCAAAAAATTATAATATTTTTTGCACATTTTTGCCACTTCTCGTATGTGCATTAAATATGGATGTTCATTAGCATATTTGAGTCTTGGTTTCGATCAATACCGATGATGTGAATAGTGCTTGCAATCAAAAGAACATGAATGCGCGGCAACGATGAGGCCAAAACAAGTTGCATAGACAATATGTGAGCTCGTTGCATCTCGTTATGACTAGCCTTGTATCAAATTGATTCTCCTGTGATGATCATTGCACACTAGCGAAAGTGTGTAGTCTTGTTTAATTTAGAGTGACGATGCCTAGTATAATGAGCTTACTTGTGAACTATGCATGATAGATCCTATAATTTGCCCTGTTGGTCCAGTCAACTAAGTGATCCTATCTCTTGATATGATCTTAGGCAACTTCTACGAGTGTGAGCGAATTTGACATACACCTCTTTTGTTACCTACCTTGTGAGCGTGTGATTCTGTCTTGAACAGCCTTTGAGCCTTACCCTTCTTTGGAAGAAACATGATGAAAACTAGGGCTTTCTTAATCCATTATCTATAATCCTGTTGAATTGTGGTTAATTGAATAGCCAACTTAGGCCAAAAGCCTATGTTGGGGATGTGGTGAAAAAGAAAAAGAAAAAGTCAAGAAGTGCAAGGAAAGTCTCTTTTAACCCATGATGTTGAGAAAAATGGAAACCGTCCATATAAAAAAAAACGAGAAGAGAAAGAAAAATAAAAAGAACGAAAAAGAAAGTTGTGGAATAAAGTACAATAGAGATAGGGTTCCCAAATAATCCATGGAAAGTGAATAATTGGATGACTTATGAGCACTAAATAGAATGATGAAGGAAAAGGAGAGGAAGTGTTGTGAGCACGACATTTCATGATGATGAAAGTCACTGAGCCTAAATGACCATACATTTGCACTCAGCCCCATTACAAGCCTTGTTAAGACCTTCGTGATCTTGAGAGAGTCAAAACAAATGTTGATTTGAAAATACGGGCAAACCTATGAGTGAAATTATACAATATGTTCTTCTTTGTGAGTGTGAGCATTGCATCTAATACCAAAGTTTTAAATTGTGAAACCATTGTGTGAATATGGAATCATTTTTTGTGTGAAGGCATTTGAACACTATAATTGAGCTTGAACCTGCATTTGAAGCAAGTATTGTGAGCATAAGATTTGTTATTATTTGTGAGTCACAACCTGAATTTTTAAGTGCACATTTGATAGTTTTGTGTACATTCATGATTGAATCTTGTGTAGCACTGTTCGGGACACTATTTTTGAACGGTTGAACTTGAGTTTGCTTGAGAGAAAGCAAAAGTTTAAGTTTGGGTTGTTGATGAGTCCACAAATTGGACTCATTTATGTCTATATTTTAATAGAAATTGTGTCCTCAACTGCTTATTTTATCTCAATTAGTGATGAAAACCCTTAAGTTTAAGGTATTTGAAGTTTTAAGGAAAGAATGGACACTACGTCGTAAAAAAGAACGAAAAGGCTGAAATGAACGAAGAAATGAAGGCCTGAGGATTGCCGAGTCCACTTGGCGAGTCACCAAAGAGTCTTACTTCACCTTTTGTTCGAGTGTGATGTGCCCTGAGGGAAAGTATCAATTCAGCTGAAAGAGGGAGCATTCGGCGCATCGCAGAGATGTTCCGCGAAGTAGTTCCATGTCGTCCAATGACCCAGAGTACGATGTTGAGGGCTGTGCAAGACGGTGATGAACTACACCAAAGGGCGAATTGCCGAGTTGATCGGCAATTCCGACTAACGACGTCGAATGATCTGCTGTAGCACATATCTGTGAAAACTATAAATACTAGTTAGAGTTGTAGTTTTAAGTGTGGAACAATTATTATAATTTTCACTTAGAGTCGAACATTATTATAATTTTCAGTATAGAATATTAACTTTTCATATTTTTGCTCTGAGTTTGAGAGGGATTTGAAGACTTGAGGAAGAAAAGGGGTTTCATCTCCAAGGATTTCGACTTGGGTCTCTTGGATTCTTCATTATTGGCCTGTAACAAGACTTAAATCTTCATACCCATTTGAATGCAAGCTCATTTAGGTATACATTTCTATGTCTTGTTGCGTGGCTAAAAATAATAATTTTTGCGGTGTGATTTAGCTAATATGGGTTGAGATAATTATTGGGTCTTGCTTGCTGATAGATTAAATGTAGTTTAATATTGATTTCGTCTAGTAGTTGTGGTTGAATCTAATGGATTTGTAATTGCAAATACAAGTTCACTCATGTGATTTTGGCTTGCTGGAGAGAAGTCGCGAAACCAAAACCACTAGATTGATGGCCTAAGGAATGGGTCGACATGAGGCTCTGCCCGATAGGGTGTGCCCTAGTCAAATATCCTAACACTCAGCTAGAGAGAGTGAGTGGGGTAAGGCGTAGGCTGGTCTTCATGCACCAAGTGGGTGTCCGAGAGGAACGCATTTGAAACGGGGTAAGTTTCTCGAGAGAGAACTTATTCCCACAGAAAGCTTAGCCTATCCACTTTTGTTGTATAAATCTTATATCGAAAGCGTGTACCCAATAATCTAGATTAATCTGTATTCCGGTCACATCCCAAGAATCCCCCTCTCATTATTAGATTTTTTTGTTAATCTTGCTAGATTACTTATTTGTGGCAAACCCCCAAATTGATATTTGACACTCTGGTGTCCCCCTTTAATTTACATTGTTTTTAATCCTTAATGTCCTTATATACGACTAGGTAGAATGAGATTCTAATATTCTATTAATTTTCACCACCGTTCCCTTGGGACTCGACCCCAACCTTTGCTTGGGTTTCTAATATTGCATGATCGTAGACACCCTAACTGTAAGACCTATCGTTGATTACGCAAACATTAAAATGGCACCGCTACCGGGGAGAGGTGTTGTTTGGGAATTCTTAGTTAAATAGAATTTTTTATCCTTGTTAGTTTTAGCTTCACTAATCTAAATTGTAGTTTTGCTTTGCCTGTTTGAATATCAAAGCAGGTAAATAAGAATGGATGATCATTATGGGTACCACACGGACCATCCCATCATGACATTTAAAAAGGTAGGGGATGAGCCAATTTAGGAAATGCGGCTGAAGTTTCAAGCGGTGCTGCAACAAATCCCATCTCATGGGATAACGGACAAGGCGCTACTAGAGTGCTTCTATAGGGGCTTGTACTCGAGAATAGAAGTGCAGCTGATCAACTTTGTGAGGGCGGCATGCTATACCAGCCCTATGAAGTCGAAGCAAAACTCCTTGATGGCATGGTAGAAGCCACAAAGAAGCGAAAAAAGAAGAAGGAGTGGGATGCACTAGTCACCCAGTTGGATGCTCTATCCAACCGAGTCACGGAATGTGAAGTACAAGACATGTGAAAAGGAAAGCATTTCTCCCTCCGAGAGTGTAGTCATGCGAAGAAATAGGGAGGTGTGAAAGATGACGAAGCTCTTTCACTCATTCAGCTAAATATTGAGGCACAGGAGAAGATGTTGAATGAAATGAAGTAAAACATCGAAATGCTAAATGAAACGTCAACCTCTCACTCCATGACTATTCAGCTGCAGGATGCTCAAATCAACCATTTGATATCAGGTCATTACCCACCATTCACCGAGGACTTGCCTAATTACAACATGGGCAACTCAGAGGTTGAAGAATAGTTGTTGACTTGCGTCGTGCCGCGAAGTTAACTAAGGCGCTATTTGGAAGGCAACCCAAAACCCCTTAATACCTTATATTCATGTATTAGTAAAATAATGGTGTGTTGTTCGTATAGGTTGAAGTATGAGAGGTGGTTGAAAAGTGCAGGGTTGCAAGCAACGGGTACAGTTAGCTAGTCACTGAAGAGGTCGGCGAACCACCCTTATCCACCATTTCACTCAAGACACTTCAAAAAAAATTGGAGTCTGTAAAACTCAGTGAACCCACGAAAGTATGGGCTAATCGCTAATCATGTCGGCTATCCCGATGGTTACCGCCGTTTGAACATCCAGATTTACTGAGAAGATCTGTAAAACTGGGCAAAGTGAGTGATTACTCGGTGAAACGCCAAATGACTTAGAGATCGTGACTAATGTCGCCTAATGGGAAAGGACTGGACTGTTTGCGAGTAAAAGGTTTAAATTCTCGAACTCGCTCACTTTTACACACTTCCATTCTTCCAACTGCACCAGTGCACACTAATTTCCATATATTCATGCATTACCTAAGTGTTTTAGTTAGCAATTTGTGCTCGGCTCATGGATCACATTCTATAATGGCCAGTGCAAAAGGGTGGCTGTGACGCATTCGAGAACGTGGGTTTCAAATATGCGCATTTGGTTGCTTAACAAAGCTATGTATGGATAGCTAAACCACTTAGTGGACTGCTTAACGTCCCCATCTCGCCTTCCTTGTAATGAAAAATTTGTTGAAGGAACTATGACTCGAAGCAACAGCTATAACTAGACAAGAAGGAATATGCCGCCCCGACAGATGGAACAAATGTGTCACCAGGATTATTCTCTAGTCCTCTTTATGTGTTTTTCTAATTTGACCCTTGAATTATTGTTATATGCATGTGCGGACAAATGGTTATTGTATTATGGTGGGGTGAAGCCTACCTTTTGTGCGACTATTATTATGTATGTTTTTGTGTATATATTTGGGGTATTACTATTAAATTGTTTTATCTACTTATCGTGGATGTTGACCTTATGAATCCCTTTTTGGTTTTAAATTGTAAAATGAATTTGACCCTTCCGAAATTTTTTAAAAGTTTTTGCACATTTTCGCCACGCCTCGTATGCGCTTTAAATGTGGATGTGTATTTGCAAATTTGAGTCTCGGTTCCGATCAATACCGATGACTTGAATAGTGTTTGCAATCGAACGAACATGAATGCGCGACTACGATTAGGCCAAATGAAGTTGCATAGACAATATGTGAACTCTTTGCATCTCGTTATGACTAGCCTAGTATCAAATTGATTCTCTTGTGATGATCATTGCACACTACAGAAAGTGTGGAGTATTGTTTAACTTAGAGTGTCAATGCCTACTGGTATGAGCTTACTTGTGAACTATGCATGACAGATCCTAGAATTTTCCCCGTTGTTTCCATCAACTAAGTGATGTTATCTCTTGAGATGACTTTAGGCAATTTCTACCGGTGTGAGCGAATTTGACATACAACTCTTTTGTGACCTACCTTGTGAGCGTGTGATTCTCTCTTGAACACCCTTTGAGCCTCACCCTTCTTTGGAAAAACATGATGAAAATTAAGGCCTTCTTAATCCATTACCTATAATCTTCTTGAATTGTGGTTAATTGAATAGCCAACTTAGGCCAAAAGTCTAAGTTGGGGATGTGGTTGATATACCGTGAGTTTACGGTATTTCTAATGTATTTCACTTACAAGTTGTGTGTGTCTAGGGCTTTTTTATATTGGTTTTTATGTGTTTTATCATGTTTTGCAGGAAAGGTGTTCAGGCGCGGAAGTTTAGAAATAGCTGAAGGAAATGCAGAAAAAGGCAGCCACGGAGGTCATCTACGGACCGTAAGTCCATTCACGGTCCCTAGGTGATGACCGTAGATCAGCTGGAACGGGTTGAGGACAAATCAGGGAAATCTGACCAAGTGTGGAACCACGGTGCCCATTGACGGTCCGTAGATTGATCTACGGACCGTACTGTTGATCCGTAGAGTGAGACTGCAAGGGTTCCAGTACCTGATTTTTGA
>JAJOOR010023861.1:0-24476 GCA_036250505.1 Solanum acaule
ATTTTGATACGATTGTTCTAAAATTCGGGTTAGACCCATTTCCTACTCAATTTGACCCCACGAATAAGAATATGAAGTCAAATTTCCGAAATCATGCATGGATTTTGAGATATATGGAAAATACAATTATAGGTGTTTTCGAAGCACATTTTCGGGCATTTTGGGGTCGTTTCACTCTACCTCTATGACCTCGATGATTACCTCATCGCCCACCTAGTGGACGCCCTCGACCATTATTACCATTTCCCGCGGATACCACTACTCTAGTCTACTGCTGCGTGGACTCCAATACACGTGGGTGGGGACAATCTCTCCTCATATGCCCAAGCTCTCCACAGTTATAACAAGTACGATCAAAATATGGTCTGCCGCCCATTGAGGCGCGACTCCCTGGCTATCCTAAATCAAATTATGAGGTGGAGTTCCTGAGTAGTTACCTGCAGTCTGCAGAGACGGGCATATCAGACTGAATTGGTTTGGCTGCAAGCGTTGGCCTTCCGGACCCCTTGGAATAAGAACCTTGAAAGTTACCCGAGTTCTTGACCCTTTTTGCCAATGCCTTAGCCTGACCGTCTCGCCTCACCCCCTCCACTTTCTTCACAAAGTCCCTACAGAGGTCATATGAACATATAATGCCTGCAAATCAGAATTTAGTCCCCTAATAAATAAACGGATCCTCTCATCCTCAATAGACACCAATTGAGTAGCATATCTAAACAAAGCATGGAACTTTGCCTCATAAGCATCCACGGACATACCACCTTGCTCCAAAGCCATGAACTCATCCTTCTTGGGATCTCTCAAAGTTCTAGGCACATACTTCTCTAGAAGCAGAGCAGGAAGTTAGGTCCAAGTAAGTGGAGGTAAAACTGAAGATCTACATTCCATATAAGCTCTCAACCACTGCTTACCCTCACCTTGAAGCTAAAAAGTCACGAACTCAACCCCATGCTGATGAACAATTCCCAACTTATGAAGCCTCTCATAGCAGTCTAAGATAAACTCATAAGCATCATCGTTCTCAGAACCAAGAAATACATGAGGCTTTAGCTTAAAAAACTTAGTCAACATCTCATGCTCATTATTAGTCATAACAGAACCCAACAAAGGATAGAAGAAAGCATCATTACCTCCAGTACCACCCACCTTGGGCACAGTGCTAGCAACAGGGGATTAGTAGGAGCATGAGTTGCTTGAGCAGAAGAAAGCACTCCAGGACCAACCAAACCTTTCAAGAATGACATGATTTGTTGAGCTAACACTGGGTCTATGGGAGGAACACCGGTAATCTCAGCCTGCACCTCTTCCTCTTGTTCAACCTCCTCAACATTTTCAACCTCAATATCCTTTTCTATCTCTTCATGATGTATGGGATTTGCCTCATTTTGGGGAGCAATTTCAACCGATACCCCATCTCTAGTGGGCGTCATTCTTCCTTGGCCTCTACCCCTACCTTGATCGCGACCTCTCGCTGCAGATTCCTCAGCTGGAGCATTGCCGGGAGCTACGGGTCTGACGCCGTTAAATCTAGTATTAACCATCTGCAGACAAAAGAGTGAAAGAGGTTAGATACCAATTTAAATCGCCAGATACCAATTGGAATCAAGTTATAGCACGAAAGGAGACAAGAGAAAATAGAGAGATATCATAAAGTTCTATAGCCTCTCGAAGAAAAGTAAAGGCGTCCCCGTACAGTTCCATAAGACTCTACAAGACTTTTTTTGGTATATCGAGATCAACAAACCTAGGATCTGATAACAACTTTGTCACGACCCAGATCGTCGTGATTGACACCTATACTAACACTCCGGTGGGGGAACCACTACTACAACCAAAACCAAGCAACTAAACCAAAAACTAAAGCATTTAAGTTACAGAAGCAAGTTAACTAGCTAAAACTGAAGTTACCATAAACTTCCAAAATATCTAACAACTAAACAATGCGGAAATACACCTAGAACCTAAAAGTCAATGTACCAAAACATCTAACAAGAAGGGTCACAACCCCAAGTTAATGAACTAATAACTAACTCGAAAGGTCTACGTCCAAAATATGGACATAGACGAAAAGAGAACTCATGGCAGTCTAGAAGAATTGGCTCACCCTTGAATTCGAAAGTGATCACTGATCTTCTAAGCAAGGTCTGCCAATAGCCGCCTGAAAATTCCCTGTACTCAACAAAGAAATAGCAAATGCAGTATCAGTACACAACCACAATGTACTGGTAGGATCACACGACTATCCCACTAAGTGCAACATACATAAGTCAATACAACAATATAATCACATGCATAGTATCGAACATATACAAGATTATCAACATTTACGACCAATATACAGTTTTGTATTTCTCAAGATTCACAAATATGACAAGTCATTGGTTCTCTCATGGAACCCAAACTCAAACAGTTAACATATCGGAACGTGGTACCCGATCCAATGATTATGCCAAAATGTGGCAACCGATCCAAGTTAGTGTGTCAGAACAAAACACCCGATCCATTAAACAAGCCACATTCACAATCACAAAGTACATTCTCATAATCATTCAATGAAGTCATGATTCATGGCATTCATCATTCATCTATCCTCATTTACAATTAGTGTGATCAATAATGCAACATTCACATACATACATGTATCATAATGAAGCAAGAACAAACATACATCACACAATCATAGAATCACAACCATCACCTACCTCGAAACAAGCTTGAAACCTTAAGAAACTTGATTCTTCCCTTTTCGGATTCGTTCCACTTGTTCTTGGTCTACAAACAATCAATATAATACGAGAATCAATAAACAATCACTAATTACCTGGATTACTAACAATTCTAACAACCCTATATCATATCAATGATCCCACTATCCAAATTAGGGCTTTTCCACCATAAATTCCAGATCAAAACCTTCCCCCATCAATAATTACCCATTAGATTACGTTCTATGGATCAAAAAACGAATTTGGTGAGTCAAAATCTTATCTTTAGCCTTAAGAATGGTGGAAAACCATCAAGAATCGCCTGGGGTTCGTCTCCTTACTCTCAAAGTCGAAAAGTGCAAAATAAAGATATTTTACGGTTTATTTCTGACTTAAGTCGCATCGATCCTGCCACAACATTCCTCACCCCGTTACAGTGGCCCCTGCCCTGGCGATCGAACTCACCGCCAAAGTATTTTGCAGGAAACAATGAGCTATATAAAGAATTCCAAAACCTCTATTTCGCAACACCCCTTCAACAAACGACACTCAGAAACTACCCGTTCAAGCTAAGATCAATTTCGGGAGTTCTACTCACCCGAATTCAATTTCGTAAAGTCTTACGGATTCCTTAACGACTTATCTATCTACTAATGTGATCAAAATCATAAACAGATCACCCAACTGCTACCAGATTTCTCTAGACTTTAATGACTTCGATTTCGTCCAAATCTGGACTAGGTTGAGAAATTCCAAGTTACTACGAAAAAGTTTTCCAACCCAAAATTTTTCTCCATTGGCTTTTCTATAACGACGAAACCTGGTCGTTACAATTTTCAAAGAAAGTATATCCACTTCTTTTCCCTATTAGTTTCATGATACACGTTTGTTTCAGTGATGCATATAGTCTAGTTTTTTCTTTGGTAGATATAGAATGAAATTTGGGTGGTTTAAGGGGTTATCTTGTTCATCAACATGATTTATACTATTCAAATATTGAGTAACATATTCAATATGACTATTGCAAATGTCAATTAATAAGGTATCTAAAAAACTTACTTTGTTTGGTTCATGGGATTTGTGCATCTTCCTTTATTTTGAATGCTTCTTTGAATATTATCAGCTTCTTGCTCAATCATTTCTTCATCAAGTTTGTCCATTTATTGTAGTGTTGTTGCTTTATCTCTCTAAGAGTTTAGTGAGAAACAAGAGCGTCATATTGACATCATACACTATCCGTGCGATTTTATTCATTGTGAATGTGTTGTGTGATTGTTGGTTGGCTCGGGTAATACACCTGGTACATACTAACAGTTAGCTCGAATATTATGCCTGGTACATACTAATGATTGTCTCGAATACCACACTTGGTACATATTAACGGTTGGCTCGAGTACCACTCTTGATACATGATATTCCTCGGTTGACTAGGATACCATGCTAGGTACATACTACACGGTTGACTTGTGTACCACAGCTAGTATGAAATATATATATGATTGGCTCGAATACCATGTTGGTACATACTAACAGTTGGCTCGAATATCATGTCTGGTTCATGTTTGATTGTTCTCTGTGTGTTGATTTTGTGAGTGAATCAAATTTATTTATTGTGTTGTATTTATCACATGTTGGTCCCCGAGTGACTGATTAATGCATTTAAATGATGGGGTGAATCTTGTGTAGACTAGATTTGTATTTTAAATATTATAGATGATGTCTTAGGAATTCTTAGTGGTCCGAGTTACATGAAAGGTGTGATAAATCAAGTATGGATGATTTTTATGATTTCTGGACAAGTCTCGTGTGGATGTTAAGTCAGGATGTTGATGTTTATTCACTATCTTGCACTATATTTGTCAGTCTGGGTGGTCTAAGACATATTTGATAGGGGGGATTTGAGCCAAAATGGTTAAGTAAGAAATTTGCAAGTGGTCCATTAAATTGCTAAGGGTCAGGGTTGTTGGCAGGGGGTCATACGAGAGGAAACAAACTAATTAATAGAGTTAGTTGGTAGATTTGAATTTAGAAATGAAATCAGTAGGAAAAATTATGGTGTTGGTAGAATGTGTGGTTTCAAAAAGTCTTTATGCGATAAAAGGGTTAACTTATGATCGGATAAGAGGGTGAAATTATCCTGATGGTGGAGTTGGCAGCGGAAAAACGAGGTGGGGTGACCTGGAATAGGGTGTAAGAGTTCAGAGTTGGTGTTATCTACTAGTACGGACTGTGCTTTAAAGGTAGGGGTTGTTTAACATCAAGTTAAATGTTTCTTATGATTAATTACATGATATTATGTGACAGATTCAGGTCAAACAGTGATGCCTATCAGTACTTGTTGTTTGTACTGATACTACTTTTGCTATACCACTTGGCATGGTTTGATTGCAGGATTGGTGATGTTTCTTAAGTGAAGACGACAATAATCTCATACAACTTTTACTACTTTTTTTCTTATAGTGGGAGTTGTGTCTCATTTTTATTTATTTTACATTTTGTACTTATTTAGACTAATTTCTTGGGAGGGATCAATGTATTTCTCAAAAGTACTTATGTGAATCAGTTGAGAGCTTTTTCTGTATTTAAATAGGGTGTTTAGCTTATATCTTGTTCACTTCCTCATTTCATGTTTCAGTTTGGGGGTAAGGGTTCTCCTATTTAAAAGTTAGAGTAGGTGCTCGTACGATCCAATGTGTTGAGTAGTGAGATAAAGAACCAGATATAACAAATTCGTAGTTTGTTCATGTAATGACCCGATCGATCATTTTTTATTTTTTCATGAAAATTACCATTTTTATCTCCCAATAGTGACTCCAAGTTTGCTATGGTTGAGTTTGAAAAGTTGGTTTTGAAATTTTGAGTTAAAAATTGAGAATTCAGTAAGTTTTGAGTTTGAAAGGCTAAGTTGTTAAGAAAGTGGTTTTCGGTATTTTTTGGGGTTTTGAGTGTCGGAATGGAATTTCATGATTCTATCAGTCCCGAAATGTGAAATCTAATACGAGAGAGTTGTGGTTTTCTAATTCCGAGTCTTTTTGAGGATTTGAGGTCCTAAGTTGTGAAATTGTGGGATTTTTAGCCTTTGAGTAGACTTTGATCAACATTTGTGGTTCGAATGCTCAAATTGAATTTTCAGGAGTTTTGTTGGATTCGAGGGATGATTTTAGGCCTAGGTGAGGTCTTGATTGTTTTTTGAGAGGTCCCGAGCTTGTTTTAGCCTTTTTAGGCGTGAGTTAGTTTCTTGTGATTTTCACAGATGTCGGATCAAGGAGACCTTGAATTCATGTTTTGACGGTTCCATTGAGTCTGGAACATTGAGTATAATCGATTTGCATATGTGGTTTTTTGTGTAGGGGGTTCTGAATGAATTTCGAGTGTTCTTTTGATGTTTTGAGAGTTGGCTGATTTTCTGATGTCTGAGTTCTCATGTGCCTCTACTTTTGTGAGAGTTGGCTCTCTTTTACGAGGCTCGCTTCACCAACGCTTGGTTCACTTTTGTGAAGGGTCAACCCTTGTTGACTTTCGCATTTGCGAAGCGGCCATCGCTTAAGTGACCTTCTCTAATTAAGCGAAGGCCTGATTGCAGAAGCGAAACCCACGTTTTTAGTGAAGTCCTCTTAAGCGATAGATGAGAGGGCTTTTGCTGCAATTTTTGGGATTTAATCCCCATTTCATCATTTTTTAACTTAGGGAACTCTTGGTGGTGAATTTCAAAAGGATTTTCTGTACTAGATCAGTTGGGTAAGTGTTTTTGATCCTAAACCTTCATTTTTCATTGATTAATTATGAGTTTTAACATCATAATATTTGAGGTTTTGATTAGTGAATGATAAGGTTTTTCAAGAACCCAAGTTCTTAACTAAAATAGAGTTTGTGAACTAATTTCAAGTTCTATTTCGAAATTATTTTCCCTAATGAGTTCTTAAAGCCTTGAGTAATGTTTTCAAGTATTAAATTTTGGATTTAAATCTTATTTTTGAAATTGGGCATTGTGTTGATTGACCCACCTTTCATGGGAATTGTTATAAATGTTATTGTTTCTGGAAAGTTATTATGAATACTTGTTTGTGCATAGATTGTGTGGCTTTAATTTGGAAGCGATTCGAAAAAGGAAGACTCAACTATTGGAGTAATTGTTGATTAATTTAAGAAAAGTGACTTCCTAAATCTTGTATTCTACTTGAAATCGTATGCTTCCTTCGTTGATTGTGTGTTGGGAGTAATGAGGATGAGGTGAAGGGTTTAAATTGTGCACTTGTTATATCTAAACGAATAAAAAAGGGTTGAAATGAAGAAAAAAGGCTTTGTGATGAACATGATAATGTGAATTGCCTTATTGTGACCCTAGTTGATTGATGAAATGCTTGAAAACATGATTGTGGACTTGAATTGTATGAATTGTTGTCTCTTTCATGTGGTGTGATATTGCTTGTGTGCAATAATTGTGAACACCGTGATGAGACATGTGATGATGCTATAAAGACGATGGATAGTTTCGTCTAATGATGTGATATAAAGCTGATGGGAAATGGTTCTGGTTAGTGATGTGATATAAAGCCGATGGAAAATGGTTCAGGTTAGTGATGTGATATAAAATCGATGGGAAATGGTTCCGATTAGTGATGTGATATAAAGTCGATGAAAAATGGTTCCGGCTAGTGATGTGATATAAAATCGATGGGCAATGGTTTTGGCTAGTGATGTGATAAAAAGTCGATGAGAAATAGTTCCGGCTAGTATATTGTGCCAATGAGAAATGGTTCCGACAAGAGATTGATCATTGTGACTTGATGCATTTGATGTTTATGCATGACTTACTTGGGTACCGTGTTGTTGGTACTCACCCCTTGCTACCGTGTTGTTGGTACTCACCCCTTGCTTCTACACTTGTGTAGGTTCCGAGCCCGGACCCATGTAATCTTCTTCTTCTCCTGACAGTTGAGGCTCATGAAGGATTTGAGAGGTAGCTCCTTGTCATTCTGGCGGACCCTCTTTTCTTTTTTCTTTTAAGCGTTGTTCTACTTGAGAAACAAAGACTGAGACTTGTATTTATCTTTGAATCCTGTATTTTTATTAGTGGCTTGTACATGTGACAACCAGATTTTGGTGTGTTGTTTAGAATGAATAAGTTTTCTGCCTTTGTCTTGTTCTTGCTTTACTGTTTTCCGCATTTTTTCTTTTTCTTGTTGGGTTGAGGTTGACTTGTCCTGGTGTAAATAAACAAGTGTCATCAAATCCATTTTTTGGTCATAACAATTCATTTATTAAGATTGAGAAATCATAATTAAATTGATTTTTTAAATATTTAATATTGAAATTGAATTTGTGCTAGGAAATTTTGGATATCAATTGAATTTTAATCCAAAACTTTATGGCGGGATCAATCAGGTGTTTCAAATCTTGGATCTGAGGTATTTCAAAACATCATAAAAGGAGTCCAACACGGATTTTGAATAATCATTATAACAAAAATAAATATAAATTTCAAAGTGTTAAAACGTTTATCAATATTAATTAATTGGCATAGAATTCAATGTCGGTATAAGCTTCAAGAACACTTACAAAGGGCGTTAATTGCCGCCGAAAATATATATTTAACAAACTATTATAATTAATTAATTGTCATTTAAGATCATTAATGTAATAAATAACCATTGGGTTTTGCTAAACTCTTGATTTGTTTTCGTTTGAAACTTCTTGGTTGCTGAATTTGATCAATGATTTCTAGCCTGGTGAAATCGACTCCATTATAATTGAAATTAAAAGATTTTTAGTTGTTTTGTATTAACCCAATGGGTCGATTTATTTATGATTGAGGCCATGTGAACAAACATAAGATAATTTTAACCCTAACGTTAGTATTAAAAGGTCTAATAGAGGTTGAAGGAAGGGTAAATTAACCAAAACATTAATGTAAGAGATAATTCAGATTCAATAAATGAAAATAAATTTGAACTATTTTCAATACATTTACTCTTTTAGGTAAAGTGTACTACATCTGAAAATGACTAGGTTTTGTGCACCATCACAAGGTATTTATTCTAATTTTGAGTGGAAGTGCTTCAAGTCTATTAAATAGGGGTTTGTGGACCTATTTTGGTATGTAGTATCTCTATAAGGACCAAATGGTTCCTATCATGTAGGAAGTAGATGTTGAATTTAGGTGCCTTTTCAATGGTTCACATAATTTGTCTTTTTTTTTTGGGTTCTGTTTTAGGGTATCTCAAAAGTGTTACAATTGAAAATACAATGGTTCTAGCTATTTGTTTCCACCTACTAGTGTATTATAGAGACAAGAAATATTTGGAATTATTTTCATTAATTGATGAGCTTAGACTTTGATTTAAATAATGGAATTGAAATGTTAATTACCCAACCACCTTGAAAAAATAGTGATAAGTAGGGGCGAAGCTAGAAAGGACTTGGGGAGTTCATCCACACTCTCTTTAACAAGAAATTACATTGTATACATATATAATAGATGTTGAATCTCCTTCGACTTCTTTGTGTGTTTAATTCTTCATATTTTGAACACCTTGAATGGAAATTCTGGCTTTGTCATTGATAATAAGCATAAAGTTATATTTGTTTCACATGGATTATGTTAATTAAGGATATTGTATTGAATGAATGGAGGTTTTAGGGTATTTCATTCTTTCACATAGTACTAATTAGAGTAGTAAACATTCATTAATTAAGTTTCACATGTGCATGATGTGGAGTTAATTCTATAGTTGATCCACATACAAATTAATGGGGTGTTGAATAATTATGTGATTCAACAAAGAAAATAAAAGAAAATGGAACTTTTGGTATATGTATTCCCATGTGTCATGTCATGTCAATTATTTTGATACGACACCAAATTCAGAGTATTATCATTTTGGGGAAATCACCAAGAGGTGGGAGATGCTTAGCTTTTTACATAGTGCATCAAATACCTACTACTACTCCTTTTTATTATTGTAAGAAAAAACAAATACTCCTAGTTGATATAGTTTGATTCTATACAAAATTTATTAAGATTTCTTTTAAAATTAGTAATCTTACTATGTCATGATACTTATTATATTACTATAATTTTTAATTAAAAAATTATGTTAACCTTTATTTTTATAACAAATTAATGATAAAATGATATTTTCTTTGTTCCAATTTATCTTTGCTTAGTTGAAATTTAAACATTCGAACTTCTAAACTTTAACCATAAATTCAGATATTGAAACTTTCAATCTTTTGAATATTAATTATAAATTTAAGAATTACATAAAAGTATACAAATCATAATAATTAACATCTGATTAAAGAAAAAATTGATTGACTCTTGAAATATCAATCGTGACACATAAATTGAGACATCGAAAGTGATAGCACATATTACGGGATCACTTGATAGGTAGCAATGTTGAATATGATAATTAGTAATACTGATATTAGTTATATATATACTTGCATTAGTTATGTTGAGATTATTTCTTATGTAATTATTGGTTTGATATATTAAAAATAACATGTCTTACAAAATTTATTTATAAATATACCTTCTACATATATGGTGCAAAGAATATGAAAAAAGTTCTACATGAATTAGAAAAAATATACTAAACAAGAAATTAATAATACATCAAAATAACGTATACATATATTATTTTTTCTAATAACACACTATCAACAACATCATACAACCTTAGGTAAGGAATTGTGTGCTTTTTATCTTTTGATTTTCTCTGTCCTACAAAGCTTTCCACAAGAAAAATATTCTTGAAAAAAGTTTTTGTGCCTACTTTGGAAGATAAGCATGATGGGATAAGAAGAATAGGAAGAAAAAAGCAACAAGTGGTGGGGTAGAAGAACCTATACCTTAAAGAGAAATCATTGTTCTATAATCTCCTTATATTTGTGTGGCAATTATTATTGCAACCTCTCATTCCATTTTCTCTACTTGTTTTTCTTCTTCTAGCCCATTATTGTTTTTTCTGTCTGTCATAAGAATATATATATTTATTTATATTATTATGTATATATAAGAAGCATAAATTTGTGGGACCAAAAAGAATTTTCATCATGCACAACCATGCCGACCAACACATACTCTCTTATCGGGTTTTAAGCCTTTTTCAACTTTTTAAATATATCATTTCCACTATTTTATGTGACACGTTTCAGTTTTCGAGAGTCAGTTTAAGTTTGATTAAAAATTTGTGCATGAAATCTTTAAACTATAAGTCACAATAATTGATAATTCAAAATATTTTAGGTGATATAGAAAAAGTTTATGGTCAAAGATAGACTTATTTGAAGCTCGAAATAAAAAATGTGCTATATAAATTGGAACGGAAGAAGTATTATTTTTTACTAAAATAACTTTTAAAAAAATATATATAAATCAAAATCTAAGTTTGCAAATGTCCATATTTGATTTGAATAAAGGAAGTGGACCTAAAATGGTTTTTTATTGAAGAATATATAGAGAAGTGTTTTTCGAATAATAAAAATTGGTGCATTATACCCACTAGCTAGGGGCTATTTTGTACAAGGATTTTTACAAAGAGTAATCTCTATAGTTTACAATTACACTTACTAGTTTAAAGACTAATTTAATTAAAAGAAATACAACACAAAATCATCATATGTTTCATTTGATCTCTTTAAACTTAGTCTTGAACTTTAATTTTATATGACTCTCTAACAATAAGTAGTGTATATTAATTTATTCTTTATTATATAAATTTAAGTGAGGTTAGGTCCAGTGTTACACATCACCTTGTATATTTTTTTATGTTTCTTATTAATTTGATAAGTAAAGGTGGCTTGAATATTATTATTTTTTCAACAAAAAAAAATACAAAAAACAAAGTTCTCTTAATATGAAGTATGACTTAACTATTTTAATAAATACTAACTCTAGTGGGAAGCATACGTCAGGTTAATATCAAATCTAACCTATGGCACTATTATTTACACCTTCCATCTCATTTTAATTGTTGCTTTAATTATTTTATACAAAATATAGTTTATTAACTTAGCTCTATATCTTTGTTGTTATTTAAGAATTGAACAACATAAAAAATAATCATTTAGCTTCTTTAAAGTTAAAGATTTAAGTGAAAATAAATGGATATTTTAGTTTTGAATTTCTAAAAGTAACCATTATTTTGAGTTAAAATGACATCTAAAATAAAAAGGAGGGAATATTAACGATTATATTCAAGCACACTTATACATACATGAGATAGGCGAGAGTATCCAACGGAATCTCATAATGGGGTTTGGAGAGCGTAGAGGGTACGCAAACCTAACCACTATCTCGTTCTCGTAGAGGTAGATAGATTGTTTCCGACAGATCCTCGACTCAACAAATGTAGCTCTAAATTAGGAAAATAACATTAATAAAATTCCAAAAGTTCAAAAAAAAGGGGTCCAAATTCCAAAAGTGATTTGAGGTGCAGAGTACCACGAAAGGAATAAAGCCTATATTTTGAAACACCACACAACCCTTTCATCAAATGCAATCACAAGGGTTGTACCTTTTTAGTTTTGATATTATTATATTATTTTTACCTATTATAGCAGATAATATATTCAATTTTCAAGGTTTTAAATTCAATAATACATAAAAGTATATCAATAAATATCATTTAAATAGTGTGATAGTATAAACAATTACTTATATATTAATAACTTAAACTCTTAAAGAAATACCATGCACTTTACTACTCCATGCATGTGCTTCTCTCCCCACTAAGCAAGCAATTCTGATGCATGAATTCTGTTGAACAGCTTAGGGACCAGTCTATGGCATATTGGAATAGTTTTTAGTATTTGGGTTACTATATATATTACTTTTGACACAATAAAGAAAATGATTAGAAAACAAACAATTTTATTTTTTTAGGAAAACTGATTTAAATTGTCGGCATGATCGAGACAAGGTTTAGAATAGAGCATTATAATACATGTGTATGTAGTGGCGGAGTTAGGAATTTCATAAAGGGTATCTAGAAATAGCACAACAAAAGCTCTTTTCAAAAAGTAGAACTAGTGAGATTCGAACACACGAGCACTTTCTCATTCCAAGGAGGTGAAACCACTAGGTTATAATAGCTTGTTATGTTAAGGGTGTCCAAAATATGTTATTTAATCATTTCGTGTATCATTTTACTTGTATATACGGTATTTTTTTCCAACGAATTGGACACCCTGACCACAATGTGGCTACACCACTGTGTATGGAGTAAAATTATATGCGATATATAGGCAAGTTACTCTAACACATAGATAGGAGAATTCTTTCGCCCAATTTAAAACATGAAATATGAAAGTGAACAAAATATAAGGTAAACACTCTAACTTAGTCAAAACAAAGTACTTATGCAAAGAAAATATTGAACCCTCCCAAGGAACGAGTCTAAACAGGTTCTGTTGGGAAGTAGGAGAACATAAAAGTAGTTTTGATTATTGATAAAGTGAACATGACTCACTATTTATTGTCTTATGTGTACTCTATAGAGTGAACCAGGTGCGCAGACATGAATGCGGGCAGCTTGTACAAGTATGGAAGATTGCGGCAAAGAAGGAAACTAATAAAATGCAGAGGGAGCAAAAAAAAAATGAAAGAAATAAAGAGTACAACTCAAGTCCAAAGAGGAGCCAAAGTTTCATTATAGGATGACACCCTTTTAAGGAAGGATTTCCTTATAGGAAGACGAGTCTTATTTGAAGTAAGAGTCCGGTGTTTCATGTGTTGACCTCATTACATGAAACATATATCTCAAGAGAAAATCATATTTTTTCATCATCCAAAAAGGAGAAATTGATGACTTAACAAAGCTCTGAAATAACTTTTGATGATGACAACGTAAACAAGGTTCATAGGCATGTATCAGATATTTAATAAAAAGGTGGGAAAAGTTCGCAAATACAGATATGGATTAGGAAAACGTGTTTTAAACAAAAATTCAGGTTAAATAAGGAGATGAAAAATGGCATATGACTTCTATGCAGAAAAGGAAAGAGACAAACAAATCCTATTAGGAAAAAGACTATTTTTCTAGGAAAAACTAATTTCTTTCCTTATATGATTCTACTAAGGCTTAATCCACTTCTATAAAAGGACAAAGTCAAAGAAGAGAAGGTCGGCTTTTGCAAATCAGGAGAATTTTCCTACAAAGTCAGAGCGACACCTATTGCATATTCACAAAAGTCATCATCTTGAGAGCAATAGCCATTGAAGCAAAACTACAAGGCTTCGTCACATAAACACTGGAACCGGATTCATGAGTTGTGTTCGAGTCTAAACTATTGAATATTGAAGTCTGATCAATTAAAGTCTAGGGTTATTGTCTTTGTGGATTTGTTCTAGGTTTATTATTGAGTTTTAATACTTCCTAGATTGAAGAACAAGAAGTGAGTTTGACCTATTGAAGAGAATTTATGAGAATTGTAACAAGAAGTGAGTTTGACTTCTTGGAGAGTAAAGTATTCGATTATAGTTAATCATTACAGTTTTACTGAACTGTTGAGGTGAGGTACTAGAATTAGTCCCTTTGATGATAGAGTTGTAATCTAAAGTTGCTCTTTGAAGATAGTGAAGTTTTGGCGTGGTTTCTCTTTCTCTTGAGCAAGGAAGGTTTCCACGGTAAAATCACTGTTTTATTAAGCTGCGTTTATGTCTAGGAAAATTGACAAGAACCTGGTTCTTATTTAGGTGGTAAGGTTTCTTTAGGTTCAAAAGCTTCTAAGAGAACAAACGATTTAAAATTAATAAGACACAATTTCCACCATAAAGAAAGAGAGGTAGAAGCCATCGGCGATAATCTTTGTCTTCATTGAAGAAACATCACTGATCCTGCAACTAGACTATGCTAAGCGGCATAGCAAAAATAGTATCAATACAAGAAACACATACTAAATATGCATCATCGGGCGATCCAAATCCACCATATATATCTACAAATAATCAAATAAACATTAAACTTGAAGATATAATTAGGACCCTGATCCTTCCATCACCACCCCTACTACTAGGTAATACTACCTTTGAACTCATACACTTTATTTCATGTCACCCCACATTCTTTCGCTGTCAACTCCACTGTCCAAGCCATTCCACCCCCATATCACAGATCATAACCTAACTTTTCTATTACGTAATTTTTTTTGAACCATTCATTCTACCAACACCAGAATTTTTCTATTGTTTCAAATTTTGAATGCAAGTCCACTACTAAATTTGTTAACCGATCTACTACTCTCCATCAAGCTCTCATGACAACACTTTGTCCCTTGACCAATTTTGTAAACCATCTGCGAGACTCTTACTAAATCACTTTTTCAAATCCCTCTTATCAAATATGTTCCAGACCACCCAAACTGAGAATACAATGCAAGATAGTGAATAAGAAAAACTCTCAGTTATCATCCTGACTTAACAACGCTCCAGTTATACACGAAGTATGAACAAGTAATCACAACGTAGTAAAATAAATAACTTACAATTATAACCATAGTCAGATGCATAACCCAAAACTCTCAGTCCTCACCTAGACTTAACATTCACAAGTGATTGTGGGTAATCAAATTATGAGTTGGGACGTTCAAGAAAGAATGCTTTTGGGTAGGTGATGGTTGTTGTTTTCCATGTTGCGTTATGTATGCATGTTAACTATCTCTATAGTTCGACCTGTACAATGCATGTTGGAAAAAACATAAGGGTTGAATATGAAATGATGAATTGTTGATAATCTCATGCAATGAAGTTGTTTTTGTTTATTTGTATGACAAATGCAATTATATTTCATTGTGATTGTGATTGTGATTGTGTTTGTGTGACTAATGCTTGACTTGAGTGTCATGCCTTGTACAAGATATCTAATGGTTGGATTGGGTACCACACCTGATATATATTATCAGTTAACTCGAGTACCACACCCAATACAAGATATATTTTGATTGTCTCGAGTACCACACCTGGTATGAGATATTAATAGTTGGCTCGAGTACCACGCATAATATGAGATACTAATGATTGGCTCGAGTACCATGCATGGTACGTGATTGTTGAAGATGAATGAAGTTGATAATAGGAACAAGTCCAAGGAACTAGTCCAACCGACCGACAACTGACGTGTTCATTATTGTAGAGTTAGAGTCACACTAGGACTAGACTACTAAATCATAATTTATGTATGAATGAGCTAATGTATCGTGTATGGAGCTAAAATTGATTAGGATAAATATTATAGTTATAATAGTAATAGTAAACCTATACTACTCATGTAAATTATAACTTTGTATTGTAGTAGGACTCTAAGTATAATTAATCTATGACTCTTCTCCTATATAAGGAGCCTATACTCAATAATTTTAATCATCAATATAATCCTTGATTTCTCTAAACCTAATGTGAGATTTCTACATGATATCAGAGCTTTAAAGCTTTTTCGTTCTTTAACTTATTAGATCCAAAAATCAAAATAACCATACAATCGAATTGCAATGGCCTCTTCTATCAACACTCTATCAACCTCCTCACTTCACCATCTTATTGTGTCTTGTTCCATTAAACTCAAGACAACAAACTATCTTTTATGGAGGACACAAATGTCTCAGTCAATTCAAGTGATGAGATTTACCTTCCTCATCACAAAAAATGAACCAACTAAAAGTACTAGTTCTAGTGGACAGACTGTTGACAAAGTTGTAGTAGTTGAAAAGGATACAGAAGACAACAACAATATTAATGGCTGAGAGGAGAAATATGTCTTTCTAAGGAGTTGAATCTCATGCACCTTGATAGAAGAAAACATGTACCTGATTATGGGTTTCTCAACTGCCAAAGTGATGTGGGAATGCTTGGAAGAAGTTTATCTTCAAGCAACGAAAGATAAGGAGTTCCAGCTCAAATAACAACTACAAAGTGTTAGGCTAGGAACAAAAAAATATTGATGAATATATTGAGGAATTTAAAGGCATATGTGATGGACCTGCAGCCGTTCACAAACCTGTGGATGAAAATAACAAAATAATTAATTTTACTAGAGGTCTAGGTCCCAAGTACAAGACCTTCAAGACTGTCATGCTAAGTAAAACACCATATTCCCCTCTTAATCAATTTGTTAATGATATTCGGGGTTTTGATATGAGGGAGGATGAAGAATAAGTGCCACAACAAAACCATAACATGACATTCTCTACCCAAAGGGGCAGGGGAAGAGAAAACAATAACTTCAACTCTAGAGGAGGAGGGTTCAAGCCTGTTGAACAAGGAACATGTTCTTATAACAGTAAATATGGACCAGGTTCTCTGAACAGTATTTCAAGTGAAAGTCAGGAGAGGAAAAATATTAAGACTTGTCAAATATATGGTAGGAATAACCATACTTCTCTTAAGTGTTTCTATAGGTGAGACTACTTTTACTAAGTAGTAGATGAGCTATCACAAGTATTGGTTGTTGCTAATCTGCAAAACACTATTGATGACACTTTGTATGTGGACTCAGGAGCAAGTAGTCATATGACACAAAAATTAGGTATTCTAACTGATCTTAAACATTAAAATGGACAAGAGAAAATCATTATTAGGAATGTATTAAAATTAGACATAACACAAGTTGGGAACATATCATGATCAGACGTGAAGTTAAGATTAGTTCTTGTAGTTCCTAAGATTATTAAAAATCTACTCTTTGTTAGTAAACTTGTAAAGGATAATTGTTGCACTCTTGAATATGATGAAACTAAATTTGTTGTAAAGGACAAGAAGACAAGGACACTACTGGACAAGGGATCTAAAAGAAATGGACTCTATTCTTTGAAAGATAACAATCTCTATGCTTTAACTACTGCACACAATTGGAACACAACAGACAACATGTGACATACTAGTTTAGGACACCCTAGTTTTAGGTCTTTAAAACGTTTGAGTAGTAATAGTTGCATCAATGTTATAAGTAGTTGGAATAAAATGCCTACTATTTGTTCTAGTTGTCAGTTGAGAAAAAGTTGTAAACTTCCATTTGGTTTGAGAAATAAAATCTAGAAGGAACCTTTATTGAAATTTCATTGTGACTTGTGGGACCTGCTTCTATTGAATCTTCTCAACATATAAAATATTATGTTGTTTGATCACAGAAGATATACATGAATTTATCCGATGAAAAAAAAATCTAATTTTTTTGATGTCTTTGTGAAATTTCAGAAAATGGTGGAAAAATAATTTTCTAAAAAGAAATTAAGATATTTCAATGTGATGGAGGTGGTGAGTTTATCAAAACAGACTTCATCAAACATTTGAAAGATTATGGCATTGTGAGATATATTTCATGTCCTAACACACCTAAATAAAATGGAGTTTCAGCAAGAAAACATAGACATATTGTGGAGACTGGCTTAAATCTACTACTTCATGCTAACATACTTTTGTTTGTATGGGTTGAAGCTTTCCTTACTACAGTGTTCCTCATTAATTGATTGTTATCCTCAATCCTAAAAATGGTGACTCCATTTGTTAAGTTGTATGGAGAGCAACCTGATTACAATAACCTGAAAGTGTTTGGTTGTGGATATTTTCCATATATCAAGGGTAGCAACAAGTTCAGTCCAAAGACTTACCCTTGTGTGTTCATAGGAAGCAACATGTTACACAAATGATATAGATGTTATCATCCTTCTACAAGTAGGGTGTACGTATCCAGACATGTTGTGTTTGATGAAAACACATTACCTTATGTGTCTTCAAGTCAATCTTAGAGTAACATTGATGTCTCACCTCATCTTGCTACTTTTGTTGAATATTTCTCTAAATTGCAGGCACATGATAATCATAATTCAAGGAAAGTACATATTGATAGTACACAAGTTACTGGTGAAAATGCTACTACAACAATCCATATACCCCTTGATGATGATAGTGTTATTGACCCCTCAGGTGCATGCTTAGATGATGATCATGAGAAACAAGTTAAAAGTGATGATCCAGATAGTATTAATAAAACTCAGATTGATGAAACTCCAGTTGCAGGTTTAGGATTAGCTAGTGACAGTGAGAAATATGTTACACATGCATGACCAATCAATGGTGGTTCATCAAATTCCTCTTTCTCTGTGACTAATCCAGAGGGATTACATTTAGAAGTTGACTTCTCTAAGTGGAATCTATCAGAGCATCATCAACATGAAGATACTACACTACAATCAACTACTTTAGTTGGTGTACCTCATGTACCACAAGGGCATCATATGATCCCAGACACAAGGCAAATGAACAATACTTGCCACTTGTTACTCGCAATAGAAAAGAGATTTTGAGGAAACCAAATAATACTAAGAAATCACTAAGGTCACCTCATTGAATTGCAGCTACGCAGGAGGAAATCAATGTCTTACATACTAACAAGACATGGATATTGGTGCCCAAATTTCCTGGTATAAACTTGGTTGGTTCAAAATGGGTGTTCAAGACATAATTGAAAGTTGATGAACTAATAGATAGATACAAGACCAGACTTATAGCAGGGGATTCTCGCAGCTTGAAGGGACAAATTTTGAAGAAACTTTTAGCCTTGTGGTTAACGCCACAACTATTAGGGCGGTTCTATCCATTGCAATCAGCTCAAAGCGGAAAGTTAGGCAACTAGATATCAAAAGTACATTCCTTTATGATTTCGTACAAGATGAGGTGTATATGAGTTAACCTCCTAGATTATTGATACTAGGTATCCCTCGCATGTGTGTCTACTTAAAAAGGCATTGTATGGTCTTAACAGGACACCAAGAGTCTGGTTTGATAGGTTTAGTATGCATTTTCTACACCTTGTTTCATCTGTAGTAAGACATATCCCTGCTTATTTACTTTGAAAACTCACAAAGACACTATATTTCTCTTGTTATATGTGGATGATATTATTGTCAGAGAAAGTAGTCTATTACATGTCTCAAAGTTGGTTCTACAACTTGGGAAAAAGTTGTTATGAAAGTTCTTGGCCATTTACACTTCTTCCTAGGAGTAAAGGTTAAGTATGTTTGAAGGAGGAATTCACTTGAGTCAGAGTAAATATGTTGTTGAGTTGCTGGACAATACATGGATGAGTTTAATAAAGGTTGTAGCTTGTAGCCACAATTTTGGCTCAAAAACATAGTTTACATGAAGTTGTGGAAAGTCTTATAAATGTCTCCTTATATAGAATGATAGTAGGGAGTCTTCAGTACTTGACACTCAAAAGACCTGATATCGCTCATGTTATGAATCTAGCAAGCTAGTATATGCAAAGTCCAAACATTGAACATCGTCAAAGAGTAAAAAAGATTCTAAGATATGTCCAAGTTACTCTACACTTTGGACTAAGAATTATTTTACAAACACCATATACGTTATATGGATATTCAGATGCTAATTGAAGAGGTTGTACCACCACTAGAAGATCAATTACAAGTTATAGCATCTACCTAGGTGCAAATTTTATTTCTTGGACTTCTAAGAAACATACCACAATAGCACTATCGAGTGTTGAAGCTGAGTATAGATCACTAGATTCCACTGCATCAGAGACGACATCGATCACATATCTACTTCATGATCTTGGGGTGTTCCTTCAATTTGTTCTTACATTGTATTGTAATAACATGAATGTCTTGTACATAACAGTCAATCCAGTTATGCATGCTAGAACTAAACATGTTGAAATAGATTATTATTTTGTTCGTGAGAATGTGGTCAGAGGACAACTTCTTACTCAGTTTGTGAGGTCCAAGGATCAGCTAGCTAACATTCATACCAAAGCATTGACAAAATAAGTTTTTGTTGGATTTCGACGCAAGATCGGAGTAACAGTTCCTCCACTCACTAGATTAAGGGGAAGTGTTGATGATAAAATAAGTTGATAATAGGAACAAGTCTAAGGAATTGGTCCAACTGACCGACAACTGACATGTTCACTTTTGTAGAGTTAAACTCACACTAGGACTAGATTACTAAATCCAAATTTATGTATGACTGAGTTGATGTATCGTGTATGGGGATAAAATCGAATAGGATAAGTTTTGTAGTTATAGTAGTAATAGTAAATCTATACTACTCATATAAATTATAATTTTGTATTGTAGTAGGACTATAAGTATAGCTAGTATAGGACTATTCTCCTATATAAGAAGCATCTACTCAAAAGTTTTAATCATCAATACAATCCTTGATTTTTCTAAACCTAATGTGGGATTTCTATAGCGATATCAATATATGGCTGGCTTAGGTACCAAGTCAATAAATACTACCAGTTAACTCGGGTACCACACCTTGTATGAGATATATGTACATATGGTTGGCTTGGATACCACACCAGTATAAATAATTAACAGCTAGTACATTAATTGTATTGTGTGTGAGTTCATAAGTGAACTGTGTTTACTTATTCATAATGTGATTGTTACATGTATGTCCATAAATGGTGGGGGATTTGTGTTTAAATGCTAGGATGGTTCCTATATAGATCAAACTTGCATATTAAACACTATAAACGACGTCTTAGGGATCCTTGGTTATCCGAGTTACTTGAAAGGTGTGATGAATCATGTATGACTTGTTGTAATGTCATTGATCATGTTAAGTCAGAGTGAGGATTGGGAGTTTAGGTTATGATGCAAGTGCTATAGAGTATATGTTGAGAGCATGTGAGTTTGATTTTTTAGGTCATTGTGATCAATTATTACCTTTGTGTGAGTTATTCTATAATAATAACTAGCACTCTAATATAGATATGACACCATTTGAGACACTTTATAAGAGGGGTTGTAGATCACCCATAAGGTGGTTTAAGGCAGGCGATGTGAAGCCTTTGGGTGTCTATCTAGTGAGGGAAGTTCAAGAAAATATAAGAAACATCCAAACAAAGTTGTTGGCAGCTCAGAGTAGGTATAATGAGTACGCACACCGTAAGGTAAGAGACATGAATTTTTAGGTTGGTAAACACAATTTTTTGAAGGTATCACCAATGAAAGGGGTAATGAGGTTTGGAAAGAAAGATAATCTTAGTTACTTTGGTCCGTTTGAGATTTTTAACAGTGTGAGGCCAATGCCTTACAAGTTAGCACTATCACCTATCTTTTCTGGAGTTCATCCAAATTTTCATGTGTCTATGCTGAAAAATTACCATAGGGATGGTGATTTCATCATCAAATGGGAATCAATGGTACTAAACAAGGATTTGCAGTAAAGAGGAACCGATTGCGGTTCTTGATCGGGATGTTCAAAAGTTGATAACAAAAGAGATCAAATCAGTAAAGGTTCAATCGAAAACATTGTATTATTGAGGTGGCTACTTGGGAAACTGAGTGGGTACATGTGAGACAAGTATCCTCACTTGTTTGAGGATCCAAGTACTATACTTTTTCTAAATTAGCCCAGTTCTCACTTGTTTGATCACGGGGACGAGTGATAAGTAAATTGATATATGTTGTTACGATCCTTCCTAATCATTGTGGGTAGACGAATGGTGAAAGAATTGAGTCAGAGAACTTTTTGGGTAATGACTTGAAAATGCTAGGCTAGGCCAATCTCAGACAAAAATTGAGTTAGGTGAGGTCTAGAAAAAACTGGGAATGGATTAGGTGGTATGTATAATCTTGGAGTGTGTTCACTAGTATTTAAGACTGTAAGGAATCCATAGGGCCTTCTGGAAGTGAATTCGGGTTGGTAGAACTCTCGATATCGGACTTGGCGTGAAAGGATTAGTATAGAATGACAAGGTTAGAGCATGTGTTGCGAAATAGGAGCTTTGGGGAGGAATTTTGAGTCTATGCTTTCGTGCGATCCACTATAGAGGGTGTCACACTACTATAGCAGGATACGTTAATTTCCTTTATAGCGGATGGGCTGCTATGGCGACACATTTATAGCAGGTCGGACTACTATAGCGGGGTTAGTCAGGTTTTGTTTAGAAAAAATCCTCTTATTTTCTATAACTTCTTTCTTGGAAAAAGAAGGGTGACTTAGGATAACTCTCTTTAGTTTTCTACCAATTTCTTTAGTAAAGGTAAGTTAATTACTCCCCCAACTTGTATTTTGATTCTTAAACCTTATAATCGGGTGATACTCTTGGGAGCATGAATAAATATTGGAAAAGACCCCTGTTGGGTGGAATGATCATGGAAAATTTCTGGAATTTAGGATTTGGTCGTAATCTGAGTATTATTGGGCCAATATTCATTGATAGTTATGTTTATTTATTGTTTCGGCCAAGAACAAGACAAAATTTTAGCTTGCTCTTTAGGTTTTTCAAGGCTATGCTTGAGGTAGGTGATGATTGTGTATTTTTATTTATGCCATATGTGCTTGTTAACTATACCGCTAGTAATGCATGCATGATACATGTTAGGGAAATCAGAAAGACATGACATGAAATAAAATGTGTTATCACATGCAATGAATGTGTTTACTTGAATGTACAAGTTTGGTTACTATTCATTTTGATTATGATTGTGTTGTGTGTTGATGACTGGGATCAGGTGCCTCGTCGGTACATATTGTAGTTGGAATGGGTACCACGCCGATACACAAACATTTGGAATGGGTACCACGTCGGTACACTAATTTTGTATGTGTGGGTACCATATGAGAAACAAATTGACTTGTTGTGCTACATACAATGGTTCATGTTATTGTGAGTATTACTTCATATTAAGGACTGTAATTCAGGCATGTGTGTTCTTGTGTTAATATTGTGTATTATCTGCTTACTACGTTATGGTTATTTGTTCACATTTCATATACTAGAACTAGCCAATGATCTTATCAGTACATTCTGATTCTGTACTGATATTGTATTTGCTCTTTATTTGTTGACTACAAGACATATTCAGGTGGCTACTTCGACACCTCAGTTGTGAGACACGCGATATATGAATCCAAGGGTGAGCTAACTATTTCCCGGCTGCCATGGAGTCTTCCTTATCTCATTGCTCATCTTTTTAAACACAAACATTTTGGACTTTAGATTTATGTTTCTTGTTGGGGTTTCATCCCTTTATCTAAGACTTGTTTGATGTTTTGCTAGTATGACTTTCAGGTTCTAGGGAGTTATTTACACAATTGATTTTGATAAGTAATTGAGTTTATGAAAACTCAATTCTTTAATTATTTTAAATCGTTTCCTAGTATTTTATAGGGAAAAAGGTTTGAAAAATACTCCAATTTTGGCTGAAATTGTTGTTACGATACCAAACTTTATGGATGACCTTTTACCCCATACACTATTTAATAGTGTATTTTAAAGGTATATATGTGTCCACGTGGACATCATAAATATAGCATCATTATAAATAGTAATGTGTCCACGTGGGCAC
The DNA here is from genome assembly GCA_036250505.1 of Solanum acaule. Taxonomy (NCBI): domain Eukaryota; kingdom Viridiplantae; phylum Streptophyta; class Magnoliopsida; order Solanales; family Solanaceae; genus Solanum; species Solanum acaule. Next base: position 24,036 of record JAJOOR010023861.1, read on the forward strand.
ATATATACCTTTAAAATACACTATTAAATAGTGCAGGGGGTAAAAAGTCTTCCATAAAGTGTGCTATCGTAACAAAAATTTCGGCCAAAGTTGAAGTATTTTTCAGATCCGGTTTCCTATTTTATATCATGTCTTGTTTCTTAAAATGTTTGATGGATTAATTTTGAATTGGTAGTTAGTTCTCCCACCAGAGGGTTAGTGTGAGTGCCACTCACGATGGGTCAGGATCCTGATATCTAATCTATAAAATTATACTCTGTGGGTGTGTTTGGTATGAAGGAAAATGTTTTCTTAGAAAATGTTTTCCTGGAAAACAAGTTGATTTTTGACCTATTTTCTCATGTTTGGTTGGTGAGTAGAAAATATTTTTTAAAAAATAAAATTTTGAATTTGAAAATATTTTTTAAAAACAAACTTAAATTTTTTTTGGGGGGGGGGGGG
>JAJOOR010023862.1:0-14605 GCA_036250505.1 Solanum acaule
TCACATATGTACTAGAGAGGGTTCCTTTTCTAGTTCAACCAACTCATAGTACCTCTTCCCAAGAAAGGCCCCATTTCTTAGTCATAGCCAATCAAGGTTCATAATGATAGCTCATTTAACTTTCTTAGATAAGGATTCTCATGCCGTTCTGGCTCCATCCATCTCTAAGTCTATCATTTCACTCAAGAAGGGAACATCGCCCTAACGCCCATCCTTCAAGGTTATACATTTACTTAGGAAAGCTAGACTTATGAAAGGGCACCATTTCTTAGTTCTTCTGATTCAAGTCTTGGCCTAGAATTCCCCTTTTAGAACTTATAGAAAGGGCATTATTTCTTAGTTCTAGCCCGCTTCACACATTCATGCATTCAAGACTTTAAGTAACAAGAAAAGACACTTTAGTATACTAATCAAGTCACAACATTATCATTTGAGGACACTTCGTAATCCAACATCATCACATATATACATCATAAGAAATCATACTTTAAATCACAATGCTATCCACTTTACATAGGATCATCACAAGATTACATAAACTCATTCACATCATATCTTCACATATAGCTTCACATAAAACTTTACATATAGTTTCATATAGAACTTTACGTATAGCTTCATTTATATATATGAACACAATAATAAAACAAAACTCATATAATACCCTTCATGGCCACAATCATAATTCAAAAGCAACAAGCAACACTTCCACCAAAGGTGGATCCAACCTAAGAAGCAATTATAACAATATTAAGAGATCAAGCCATCTTACCACCTTTCAAAGGCCATAAGCCACAATACCCAATTCCATGTCAATTATACAATATTCATCAAGTTAGGTCAACTTACCCTCTTTCCATGGCTATCTTCATCATCCTCATATTCCAACAATTAACAATACAATAACAATGATAATAACAACATTCAACTATACAAGCTAAGCTAAACAATATCCAACATAAAGGCTAAGTCCCAATTTATTACCATTCAAGGCTACTACCTCACATTATACAATTCAATAACAATTTCCAACAATTCAACATAGCTAAGATCATATAAGAACAGCCCACATCAAACCACTCAAAAATCCTTCATCAATTACTCAAAATCAATAGACCCACTTTAGACCAAATTTAGAGAATTTGAGAAGACATGGGTCCATGAAGATTTCTTTCTTAAAACCATCAATAATAATTAATAACAACATAAAACATAATTTAAAAGGTTTTCATGCAAGAACCCATGCTAGAATTGAAATTAGGGTTTTTGGAAGAACTTTGAAAACACTTTGATTTGGCTCCTTGAATGGAAGAGGAATCAAGGATAAAGGATCCCCATACCTTAACCTTCATGAATCCTACGAAATTTGAGAAGAAAACACTTGAAACCTTCAACCCTAGCTTCAACTTGACCTAGCCTTCAATGGAGTTCTAGAGAGAACCTTTTTGGGAGAGAAGGGGTTTGATTTGGAAGAATGAATTCTAAAATACAATATACAAGTTTAAATACCTTTAAAATATTTAAAAACACTTAAAACAATAACCCACATATTACCCAAACTAACCCTCACTTAGTTGGACCTTTTTAAACAAGTCAAACTTGAGTTTTATTTTCGCAGATTTCGTTGGGAAACAAGTCCGCGACGCGGAGCTATTCCCACAAGTTTCTGAAAATTAAATTTTGAGACAGAAGAGTCTGCGACACGTACGCGATGCGGACCAAACATTTGGCCCTTGGTGGAGCTAGTCCGCGATGCGGACATGCTCCCTCCAAGCACAACTTCAAGCTACCTTGGCAACTTGCTTGGCCAAGGTTGGGGTCCTCCTAAGTTTGAGGAAAGCTTCCAAATGCTCAAGAGCTTGTTGACTTTGAACCCTATTTTGACCTTACTGATGAGGGTGCAAACTTTGTTGTGTATTGCGATTCTTCTATAGTCTGGCAAGAAAGTGTTTTATTGGAGAAGGAGAAGGTGATTGCCTATGCTTCTAGATTGTTAAAGACCAATGGGAAGAACTACCCTACTCATGATCTAGAGTCGGCAGATGTAGTATTTGTGCTTAAGCTATGCAAAACATTATCTCTATGGGGTATATTGTGAGGTCTTCATGGATCATCAGACTCTTCAATACATTTTTAGGAGGGATCTAAATTTGAGGTAGCGCAGATGACTTGAGTTACTGAAGGACTATGATATTACAATCTAGTATCATCTCGGGAAGGCTAGTGTGGTGGTCAATTCTATGAGTAGGAAGACATCTAGTGTGGTGAGTCTTGCCGCTATCAGTACTGAGGAGAGACCGTTGTCTAGATATGCTTAAAGGTTAGCCAACCATTTTTTTATTGTAGATTTTCGAGGAGAGTGGTGGTTTGATTGATATTATAGAGACTCATCTTCCTTAGTTTAGAAGATCCGTGAGCGCCAGTTTGGTGATGAGAAGTTGTATCTCATTTGAGACAAAGTATTAAAAGGGGAAGACAAGGAGGTTGTCCTCGATTTTGAATGTGTTTTTACGATCAAAGGTAGGATTTATGTGCCCAAGGTGGGCCAGTTGATTCGATTGATTCTTAAAGAAGCACACTGTTCTTGATATTCTATTCATATGGGAGCGATGGAGATATTTTATGATATGAGTCAGCATTACAGGTCAAGGGTGAGCACCAACAACCCGTATGTGTATCTTAGAGGATGCCTATTCCTACTTGGATATGAGAGTGTATTACCATGCATTTTATTGTGGGTTTGCCTACCACCGTGGGTGGTTATGATTCTATTTGGGTGGTTATGATTCTATTTGGGTGGTTGTTGATAGGATGACTAAGTCCATCCATTTCATCCCTATTCAGATGAAGTATACGACGGAGAAGTTAGCCAGGTTTACATTAGTCTGATTGTCCAAATTTATGGAGTGCCTATTTCTATTGTCTCTGACCAAGGAGCATTGTTCACTTCTCACTTTTGGATGGATTTGTAGCATAATTTGGGTACTCGATTAGATATGAGTAGAACTTTTAACCCTCAAATACATAGTCAATATGAGCAGATGATTCAAGTGTTAGAGAATATACTCCGAGCTTGTATGATTGATTTTGGTACTTGATTTGATCAACACTTGACCTTAGCAAAGTTTGCATAGAAAAACTATTATTACTTTAGTGTACAAATGTCCCCATTTAAGCATTGACGTAAGATGGTGTAGCTCTGATCGATTGGTTTGATTCGGCTGCGATAGTCTCTTTAGACACAGACTTTCTTAGAGAATCTATGAATCAGGTCTGTATGATTCAGGGTACATTGTTGACAAGCCAGAGTGGACAAAAGAGTTATACAGCCTCTACTTCAGCCTCCAAGGATAAAGGTACATGAACAACCATTTGATCTCCATTAAAATCAGTATTAAATCCCTTCCAAACTAACGGATGTAAAGAAATAGCACGCCCCTCTACTAAGACGTCAGTTTATGGGTTAATCAATAAAGGAATTTTATCTTCAAAACCCATTGGGAAGGGCAATCCAAGAGAAATCAGAAAAAAATGATTAGATCTTGGGACGCCCCTTATCCATTTATTCATTCAACCTAACATTATTTTGTTCCGTTCCAAGAATTGGAGAGTTCGAACCTTAGGGTTTATGGAGGGTGATCATGTTTAGATCCAAGTATCACCCATGAAGGGTGTGATGAGGTTTGGGAAGAAAGGAAAGCTTAGCCGTTGATTCATTGCCCCTTTTGAGATTTTAAGCTGAGTAGGAGATGTGGCTTATAAGTTGGCCTCTCCTCCTTGATTTTCATTTGTGCATCCTTTGTTTCATGTCTCCATGCTTCAAAAGTACGTACCAAATGAGTCTCATGTGCTTTCTCTTGATTTTGTACTATTGGGTCTAGACTTGTCATTTGAAGAGGAGCTTATAGCCATGTTGGATAGGTAGGTCTGAAAGTTTAGGACCAAGGAGATTGCTTCAATGAAATTCCAGTGGAAGCACTATTCAATTAGTGAGGCGACTTAAGAGATGGAGTCTGACATGCGTGCCGGATATCCCCCATCTTTCTAAGGCTTTAGGTACTTCTTTTACTTTATGTTCGAGGATGAACATGGTTTTTAGTGGTGGATGATCTAATGACTCAGAAATTTATTTTTGAAAACTTCTTATAAGATTACCATTTTAACCCTCCCAATATTGACCTAGAGTAATTTCCGAATGGATTTTGAAATTTGTTTAGAGCTTTAATTTGAAGATTGTGAATTTGAAATTTTTTTGAGTTTAAAAGGTTAAAGTGGTTAAAAAGTGGTGCTGGTGTCTTTTGGAGTTTCAAGTCTCGTAATGGAATTTTGTCAAATCTCAACAATATCGGAATTTGGAAATTGGACTAAGATAGTTTTCAGTTTTAGATTGGAAGTCTTTTTGTGGAATTGAGGTTTTAAGTTTGAAAATTATAGAATTTTAGCCTTTTAGGCTAACTTTTGATACTATTTAGGGTTTGGATACTCATATTATATTTCTGACGGTTATGTTGGACTCGGGAGATGATTTTAGGCGTTAGGAGAGGTCTTGAATGATTTTTTAGAGGTACCACACTTGATTTGACCTTTTTTTGTATTATATTCATTTCCTGTGACTTTCACAAATTTTTGGTTAACGAGACCTGAGATTTGTTTTTTGATGTTTCCAATGAGTCCAGAACGTAGAGATTGTTGAGTAGCATATATTTCTAGAGAGAACAGGGTTCAAATGAATCCTGAGGGTCCTTTTAGAGATATTTGTGTTGGCTAATTGTTGTTGGTGTTTGCCGTCCTATCATTTACGAAGGGGTCTTCGCTTTCGTGAGGCTCACATTAGTGAAGAAGGCCTTGCGTTTGCGAAAGGTCAGAAGAGCTAACCTTCTCTTTCATGAGAGACTTGTCACTTTTGCGACCTTTGCTTTCGTGACCTTCTCTTTGCGAAGGCTAGCTCATGAAATAGAGATTTCCCTCTTTAGTGGGGTTTACTTAAGTGAACCATGGGTCGCGATTGCTATACCTAAGATGGTTTTGGCTTGCAATATTTGGATTCTACCCCCATTTCCCCCATTTTGTCTTTTGGAAAACCCTTGGAGGCGATTTTAATGTGATTTCTTGTGCTAAATCAGTAAGTCTTCTTAACCCTAAAACTTGGACTTCTCTTTGATCAATTGTGGTTTTTAGCATAAAAATTGGGATTTTTTATTGGCATAGTGAAGGGTTTTTAAAAATTAAGTTCAAAGGTAAAATGGAACTCCTTTTTTGAAATGGTTTTTACCAATGATTTCCAATTGCACTGGATAACGTTTTCAAGTAGAGATTTTAGGATTCAAACCTTATATTCTGGAATTGGATCTTTGAGTTGATTTGACCCATTTTTCAAAGTGTATGATATGGGTGTGCTTATTTCCAAAATCTCATTGTGATTACTTGTTGGATTAAATTGTGTGACTTTGGACATTGTTCAGAAAAGAAAAGCTCAAGTCTCGTATTGACTTTTGATTGAATTAAGGCAAGTGAACTTCTAAACCTTGTAAAACTTGTATAATCTTGTTTCTCTCTTCATTATGTCTATTTTGGGAGTAATGAGAATGAGGTGATGCGTATAATTACCTAATTTATTGATCTTAATGATTGCAAATGAGATTAAATGAAAAAGGCAACATGTTGATAGTTGTGTTTTGCGAATCTCTTTGATGTTGATCCTAATTTGTTGATTGATGAAATGCTTTGATAGCTTATTATGGTCTTGAATTGCTTGAGCTTATTTTCTCTTACTTATGGTGTGAAATTTTTTAAATACATTGATATTTGTTCACTGTGATGAGACAAGTGGTTATTATGCTGATGAAAAATGATTCTGACAAGTGATATCATACAAAGCCAATGAGAAATGGTTTTGGCGAGTGATACTGTGCTGATGGGAAATGGTTTTGGCGAGGGATATTGTGCCAATGGGAAATGGTTCCGGTAAGAGATATTATGCCAATGGGAAATGGTCCCGGCGAGTGGTATTGTGCTGATGGGAAATGGTTCCAACAAGTGTTTGACTATTGTGGATTTAGATACTTGATACTTGTGATTTACATACTTGATGCTTGTGATTGATTAACTTGGTACTTGTTGATTATTGAATTGTTATTTTTAAGCCTCGTGAGCTGTGTATGTAAATTGTTAGGTTGGCCAGATTTCAATGCAGATTGTTGTTGAGGTGGTTCGGTTGGAATAAAAGGAATGCTCGTATTCTAGCTTAGCTTTACCATATTTAATGGGTTAATTCCTCAGTACCGTATTGTTTGGTACTCACTCATTGCTTCAAAACTTGTGTAGGTTCCGAGCTTGGACCCGTGTAATCATTCTTCTTCATCTTTCTCTGAGGCTTTCAGAGGATTTTGAGAGGTAGCTATTTGTCATTCCGACAAGCCCTCTTATTCCTTATTTTTAAGCTTTGTACTATTTGAGAAACAAAGACATTTAGACTTGTATTTATCTTTCATTCTGTTTTATATACTAGAGGCTTGTACACATGACAATCACATTTTGGGGGTGTTTATGAAATTGACTAAGTTTTCTGCTCTTATGCTATTGCTGACTTTTTTCCGCATTTCTTTCGTATTTTTAGGTTTGAGGTGGACTTATCTTGGTGTGATTATTAGACGAGTGTCAACACATCAATTTTTGGGACATGACAATATTGTGATGGTATCATTGAGGTATCATTGAAGGATTGTAATAGACATCAATGATACCATAATAGTATATAGATATAGTGTGATGGTATCATGGAGGTATCATTGAAGGATTGTAATAGACATCAATGATACCATAATAGTATATAGATATAGTGTGATGGTATCATGGAGGTATCATTGACGGATTGTAATAGGCATCAATGATACCATAATAGTATATAGATATAGTGTGATGGTATCATGGAGGTCCTACTAAAGGACTAAAAGATTGAAGAAGGCATCAATGATACCATGAAAATATATAGATATATTGTGATGGTATCATTAAAGTCTCACTAAAGGATTGAAGCAATGGTCAATGATATCATGACAATATATACAATTTTTTGTATAAGTTGTGCTGAAAGAAATAAAGAATATTATCATTTGCGAAAAAAATGAATGAAAAATGCAGAAACATACTAAAGAATAACATATATCGAAAAAAGGAAAGGAAAAGATTAAGGAATAAAAAATTCAAAAATAAAAGGAACAAATAAAGGAGAAAAAAATGATGAAATAAAACAAGGGAAAAAAGAAACAAATAGAGAAAAATAAATGAATAAAAAAATAAATGAGAAAAAATGAAAAATAAAATGAAGAAAAGCATTCTATGAAATAACTTTTTTTATTAATTTTGATTTTAAGAAATAAGCTAGTGATTTTAGTATTATTTTAATTACTTCTTGTTATAGTCTAATTATTTAATTCTTCTCTATTTTTATTAGTCTAAAAAGAGTTAGCTACTATATTTATTTTTGAATTTTATTGTATTTTTAAAAAGAAAATTAGAAAGGAAGAGAACAACCTTCCACATGAATAAGAAGGCCGGTTTATTCCCAAAATTGTCTAGACCCAATTTCTTAGTTCATTATGACATCTATTACTCCCCACCAGTTGGTAAGCCCAATCCTTAGCCCGGAGCCATAAGCAACAAATAACCAAGTGGAAGCCAACAACAAGAAGCAAGAGCTTAGAGCAAACCGGAGAAAGGATAATCAACAAAAACAATTCATGAACCATCCCAAGACCTTACATTAGTTAGTAGTTGAGTATCTAATCCAAAATAGGAGTACAAGACTTTTACAAATACAAGACAAGTACAGGCTGTCTCTCAATACAAAATAAATACTAAGCCTAAAAAAATAGATGAAAACCGCTAGCTCCAGATGCCAGGAGCACACCCTAATCTCATAAGCTCCAACCTGCTCTGCATTACTCCAAATCAATAGTGATAACTTAATTGAAGTATGTAGGGGGAACAAGTGTAGTATGAGAACCAAAAATGATATCAGTAGGAAGCCGTCGACTGAGCTCGAAATATAACACAACCATTAACAAGTAATATGGAAAACATAACATAATCAACTAAACAAGAGATACTAAAGTAGAAAGGCAATAAAGAATAGAGACGGGATACAAAGGGTAAGAAGTCCAGTTAAGAACGCACCTAGAACGCAAGACAACATTCTATTTGCAAGAAACTAAGATACCAAGCACTCTGGAAACTAGTAGGGTAAACTAGAGCTAAACGTGAGGTTAACATCAAGAGTAAAGGGCAAGGGCCAAGGGAATTGGGTGAGGGCCATGGAAAGGGGTCTAAGGTTGCCCAAAATGTGCCTAGCCACTTCCCACCATGACCAAGAGGGTCTTCACAACCCGTGGTGGTGAGGCAGTGAGCCCACAAAACTGCCCCAAAGAAGGCTCCCCTTCACGAGCCAATTCACGGCTCTTGGTGAAGACCATGGCCTGTGGGAAGGCTCGTGGGGTTACCTTCACCTTTTGGGGGCTTGTGTGAAGTAGCATAGCTATTGGTCAGGGGACCACGGGCTGTGGTGCCCTTGATGGCTCATGAGGGTGGGTCGTGGCACCTGGCAGCTCACTTGAAGTGAGGGTTATTTTGGGAACTTCCTTTTTAAGTCATATCAAAGTGAAGTCATTTTGCCTTACTTTTATATACCTATATAAGTCTTTATAAGTAAAAAATACACCCATTCACCCCATTACTTACAAAACCTTAAATCAATTCCCAAAAGTTCATCTTTACCAAAAATTCTCTCACAAAAACCCAAGGAAGAACAAGAGGGAAGTTGGAGTCTAGGGTTTCAAAAAGCAAGGGTTTTCTTCTCAAACTTCGTGGGGATTCATCACCAAGGTATGGTAGTCCTTAATCCATGGATAGCCTTCTCCATAGAGCCCTTTCAAATTCAATTTCAAAACTAGAAATTCCCCAAAAGTTAGGTTTGACTTCAATCTCATGGGTTCTCTTCAAAACCGTTTATAACTATTGATTGATGATATATTATGTATAAATTAATGATTTCCTAGATTTTTTATGTTGAATTCCCCCAAAAACCCATGAAACCCCCCATATTCCCCAATTATGAACTTATGATGTGGGTTTGATGATTAAAGAGGGATGATATGAGATTATGCTTGTTATAGTTGGGTTGCTTGAATTATATTATTATCCATGTATAATGTAGTAATTATAGATGTGTTGATGGAAATATTATCTATGGTCCTTGAAGGAAAAAGTATGAGAATTATGCATGATTATGATACTTCTGTACATGCTTTATGAACACTTTGAGAGTAAAGTGATTATGAATATGATCTAGTGGTTGTGTTGTTAGAGGTTATCCTCATGTATACATTTATGTATGAGTATGATATAATGTGAGTACTTTCCTCACAATATGATGATTCTAAGGTTGAAAGGCTATTCTCACCTATTGAATCTATGAGCTATAATATGAATTATATTGGAAGGAGTGTCAGGACATTCTTCCATGAATATGAACTTAAGTCAAGACTTAATATGTAATCTATGGGAATTAATGCCTAGCACCGAGTGGATATGAATATGAGATGGAAGCTTATACGATAGTTGAGTTCGGCTTTCCAAATGGGTTCATTTTACCTTAGTTGAGTCCGGGTTCCAACGTATGTATCTCGTGAGATGGAAACCTAATACCTTAGTTGAGTCTGAATTTCTAATAACAATATCCTTATCCCATAACTATATTCCCACATAGGTCTTTAGCTAGTGGATCCACCTAAGCTAAGAGTATGATTCTACTTTAGGCAAGTAGAACAACCTCTTTTCGGTATGGAGTAGACACAGGATTCCATGTTAGTTCACATGGTCTATGTCGGTTAAGGCTTATTCTCACTAGTACAATAATATGAACATGAATATGAAATATTAACTATGGTTACTTAAGAGGCTTTACTTAGTATGGGTAAGATTATGGGATCTCACTCATGCATTCCCCAAGTAGGCTCTGCGGGTATCTATGGTACGTTCAATTTATGATGTGATGGTCTATGAGTTGATTATGTTTATGGCTTATGCTTTTTCCACTTTCTTCAAAATAATGCTTTCACTTAGCAAATTGCATGCATTCAACAAAAATGTCCTTTATAGCATGTTTTCAAGGTTTTCATGCATGGCTATCAAACTTAGTGCATTTTTGTACTAACCCATATTTCTCTACATTTTTCCCAAGTGTAGGGTCCGGTTCTTAAGGCGGTCATCATTTGGTTCAAGATTGGATTAGACTATTCTCCTTGCTTGTGGTGAGTCCTCATGATTTGAGGACAGGAGTTTCACTGTATGTTTTATTTCTAGTAATTCAAGTTTCGAACTATGTTGTATGGGCTATGCCCCTTTCATTTAACTATGGTAATAGATGGATAATTGAGACAAGTCTAGACTTCCTCTTTGCTTGTATGAAAGATTCTTAAGACTTGAAATGCGTTTTACTATTTATTATTCTTTACTTATGTATGATATGCTAAGTGGCTTACATATTGCCTTTCGGGGTTCCATGTGCCTTGTTACGTCTAAGGGGTACCCTTGTATCACGACCCGAGCCTACACCCCAGACATAACAAGGCGTACAAAACTCCAAAGAGCCTCCTATCATTCATAACATAAGACATAAGAAAATGGTACGGGATTTAAAAACATTAATCCATACAATCGAAGTCTTTATTTAAAAATAGTGGAAGTCTAACTTTGTCACACATGGCCATCTAATACAACTTTGATCAATAATAGGGTCACAACCCTTCGACATAGTCCAAAACATAAAATGACATGAAAGAAACTACTAATGACCCATACGTCCTCAAATCTTGAGGACTCACCACAAGCTAGGAGAATAGTCGATCCAAGTTTGTATCGAAGAAGAACACCTCAAACACCGGACCGTACAATCTGTAGAAAAATGTAGAAGAAATATGGGTTAGCACAAATATGTACTAAGTATGATATCCATGCAAAAATCATGCTAAAAGGGACATTTTGGTTGAAAAGCATGCATGTAACAGGTTTGTGGATCATTATGAACTTTTAGTATAAACACGTAAGACATAAGCATATTCATCATATAAGTCATTATAACACATAATAGCACAATTTCTAGGTAACCCTAAGTCATACTTGTGCAATGTATAAATAACATCCCATAATACCACACATACTAAGTATCACTTTGAGGCCACCATAATCATACTTACCATTCATAATTCTCATCTTTAATTAATACTCATAGGTAAGGAATATTCTCATTGAATAAGTCAAGTCAGGGAAAGCAACTCATAATAACAAACCAAGTTAAGCATTCATTAGTACATTATGTAACGACCCTCAAAATGAAGTAGGATAAAGTAGAGCCTCACATGGGTTTTATTTATTAATAACTTGTTAAAATAATGAAGAATAGCCTTTTAAGTCAGTTTTAAAGAGTTTAGAAGTCAAACGTCAAGGGACGATCAAGACATTCGGAAACTAGTCTTTTACATGTTGGTGTGTTCTAGTATGTTGTTCATGTTTCTATGTGTTGTTTGGAGTCTAAAATCAGTGGAGGTGACCCTATGTCTTAATAAATGTTTTTAGGGTCAAAACGTTCGGGTACGACTCCCCGGGACCACCCTAAGGGTCCCCGAGGAGGACCCCAACCCTTGGCCAAACAAGCTGCCAGGGCAGCTTGAAGTTTCCTCATGGAGGGAGCATTCCCGCGTCGTGGACTAGCTCCACCAAGGGCCAAAAGTTTGGTGCGCATCGCGAAATCTATTGTCTCGGAATTTAATTTCTAGAAACTTGTGGGAACAACTCCGCGTCACGAACTTGTGCTCCAACGAAATCTGCGAAAATAAAACTCAAGTTTGACTTGTTTAAAAGGTCCAATTAAGTGAGGGGTAGTTTGGGTACTTTGGAGAATTATTATAAATAGTTATTCTACCTATTTTAGGGTATTTTAAGTTGGTTAAAACCTCAAAACCTAAAATTAGACCCCATTCTTCAAATTGACCATTCCTTCTAAAAAATAGTTCTCTCAAAAACACCATTGAAGACCTTGATGAATCTCAAGCTAGAATATGGGTTTTCAACTAATTTCTTCTTCAATTTCATGGGTCTTTAATAATTAAGGTATGGTAACTCTTGATTCTTGAATAACCTCTCATTCAAGAGTTCTATCCAAGATTTTCAAAAGTGATTCAAAGACCAAAATTCCCAATTTTCAATCTAAACATGGGTCCCTTGTCAAATGATTTTCTAAATCATTCTATTGATGAATTTGATGTGGAATTAAGGTTTTTAAGATAATTTTCAAAGGAATTCTTGAAGAACCCATGATCCCCAAATTCTCAAAAATTGGCCTATGATGTGGGTCTTTGTGAATATGATCTCTATTTGTGAATTATGTTTAGATTAGATTGTATGGATGTTTCCTATGATTATCTATATTCATGTTGAATTATTGGTGTATTGATGAGTTGAGAATTATGGCCTTATGGGCAAAGTTATGGGTTGATCCCTTTGTTTATAGAATTGTACATAGATTATGTTTATGTGATTGAATTACATTGTTGATTCCTATTGCTATCCATGTCAATTGATTATGAATTGTTGAGGATTGATCCATGGCTTGGAGAATTGTTAAGTTGACCTAACTTCTAGTCTATAGTATGAGAATTGATGTTGTGTGGTTTGGTCCACTTATGGTGGTAGTGTTTACTTCTTGTCTATCTATGCATGTTAAGATTATGGCCTTGAAGGCAATAGATGTGAAATGAATTGATGATTATGATGGATATGTTTATGAAGTTGTGCTATGAAGGTTATGTATGAATTCCTCAATGCTAGTATGATGTTTAAAGTGTGTTGATGATGAGGAGTATAATGTGAATGATAATGTTAGGGATAAGGTGTGGTCTACATGATTGATTATGTTAAGTAATATTGTGGAATGACCCCTACCTATATAACCCCTCTATGAATGTGTGATCATATACATGTTAGGAGTGTCTATTCAATGTTGAATGTGTCCTTGTCTCCTATGATGAAGTGTGGGTGTGTAGTCTAGAATCTCTAAAGGCTTTATATGTGAAGTGCTCATGATTTGGGGACATTATGAATGTGTTGTGATCCCTTGAAGGGAAGTGCACTCAATATCAATATTGTTGCTATTATGTCACTTTGACGACCAATATGCACACACACTCTACATGTATAGTTATGAATATGATGTGTTATGGTGTCTATTGAAACGTTAACTCTTATATGCACCATTACATCTTATTATGCATGCAAAGTGTATGATTAGCAAGGTATGAATATGTTTTGCATAAAGGTGTTTATGTGAAAGGCTCTCTCACATGTGTTAACACACACATACATGAATGAATGAATAAGGTTTATGATAATCTAGTGAAAGTGAGTCTCTTGAAAGGTTTCCTCAATTTTACTCTAAACTAGACTATGTTATGAATATGGTATGACTATGTGAAAGGTCATTCTTACATAATGTAGGTTGTATGATGAAAGGTCATTCTCATCTTAGAAACTTTTGAGATATATGATATGAGGGATTAAGTCTCTAAAGCCTATTTTATGAACTAATATTAAATAAAGGCTTAAAGATGTTTAAAAAGGGAGTTGGAGCTTAGCACCGAGTGAACATGAAAAATGAGAATGGGGGCTTCACGTTTAGCAAGTCCGGCTTCCCACAAGAGAACCTTCATGTTTAGCAAGTCCGGGTTCCCAAAATAGATGTTGTCTCATGAGATGGAAACCTCCACGCCTAGCAAGTCAAGGTTTTCTAGTAGCAATCTCCTTGTTCCATAACTATGTGCCCTCGTAGGTTTTAGCTTAGTGGATCCACTAGATAGCTATTATGTATGTAGCTCGTACCTTGACAAGTAGTACCCTCTCTTTTCGGTGTGGGAGTAGAACACCGGATTCCATGTAGCTCACATGGTCTATGTCGGTGATGGAAATGTCTCCCGAAAGTTAAGAAATGAACTAAGATAAGATTGTGAACTCTAGTCATGATTTATTGAAGAATTACTTAGTGTCGGTAGGATTATGGACCCTACTTATGCATTGCACAAGTGGACTCTAAGAGAGGTTATGATTAGGCTCTTTATGTAATAAAGACTATGGTCTGTGTATGTTAATATGAAAGCATGTTAAGGTTGACTTTACTTATGTCAAGACATGAAGTATGATTATGCATGTTAATTATACTTATGACTTCTTAATGGGTTTCCTTAGTATATATAGGGGTATGGGACTCCATGTGTACATTGCACAAGTGAGCTTGTGAAAGGGTTGTGAGGTTGGTTTACCTATGATATGAACTAAATAGGTTATGACTAATGATGTAGTAAATGAATCAGTCCTTATATGATGTTATGAAGTATTTTGGTCTTATGTCTATTGTTAAATGAAGATGTTATGACTTATTGAATATGATGTGCCTAGTCTATGGTGGCTTCCTAGGAACACTTGGTGTGAGTAGTATTATGGGATGCTACTTGCACATTGCACTAGTGTGACTTGGGGGTTGTCTTAGGTGATGGTTCCT
>JAJOOR010023863.1:0-27898 GCA_036250505.1 Solanum acaule
ATGTGTGGATGTAAATAAGTTTTTTTTATTCCGCACTATTTTCATTATTAAATGCAATGAATGACTATGTGGCTCGTATAAGACCCCTTCGGGGTCGAATACGCCATGTTACGACTAGGGGGTACTCTCGGGTCGTGACAGTATTTTTCTAGCTTACAACTCTTGATCTGTAGAAACTTATAAATGAAGAAACTCCAGTGCCTGTTGCTGATATGTTAGACAAAGAAAAGTTCATGATTATTGAAGAATGAAAACAAACAAACTTCCTATGTAAGGGCTACATGTTAAGTGCTTTAGAGGATGACTTATATAATTTTTTTTAGTGCATTGACAACTTCGAAAGAATTGTGGAATGAACTTGAGAAGAAATACAAGACAAAAGATGCATGCTTGAAGAAGTTTGTGGTCGCAAAGTTTTTAGACTATAAGATGATAGATAGTAAAACTGCTGGATCACAAATGCAGGAGCTTCAACTTATTTTCCATGATCTAATTGATGAGGACATGGTAGTTAATGAAGCTTTTCAACTGGTTGCAATGATTGAGAAGTTACCTCCTTCGTGAAACGATTTCAAGAATTATTTAAAGCACAAATGCAAGGAAATGAAGCTTGAAGATCTTGTGATTCAGCTCAAGATCAAGAAAGATAACAAAACCGCCGATAAGAAGTCTCGTAGGAGTTCGACAGTCATGGGAGTTAATATTGTTGAAGAAGCTCTCACCAAAGGCAAGAAGAGAAAGAAGTCCAATGCACAGAAGTCAAAGCAGGCCAAGAAAAAATTCAAGGGTAACTGTTACAATTGTGGTAAGGCTGGTCAGAAGTCTTCTGATCGTCGTGCTCCAAGAAAGGACAAGGGCAAAAGTCAAGCGAACATCGTGGAGAAGATGGAAGACGCAGATGACCTCTGTGCAATGATCTCGGAATGCAACTTAGTTGGAAATCTCAAAGAGTGATTTCTCGACTCAGATGCCACTTGACATATTTGCTCTGCAAAAGAAGCCTTTGCAACGTATACTCCTGCTGAGTTCGATAAAGATTTATTCATGGGAAACATAGTAACAACAAGGATTGTAGGAACTGGGAAAGTAATATTAAAAATGACATCCGACAAGGTGTTGACTTTGACAACATACTGCATGTTCCTACTATTAGGAAGAATCTAGTTTTTGTTGCACTGCTCATTAAAAATGGGTTCAAGTGTGTCCTAGTTAGTGAAAAAGCTGTAATAAGTAAGAATGAGATGTTCTTAGGAAAGGGCTATATCACTAAGGGCCTTTTCAAACTGAATGTAATGGTTGTTGACAGTATTAATAAGAATTTTTCTTCTGTTTACTTATTGGAGTCAAATGATTTATGGCATGCCCGTTTGGGACATGTTAAGTACAAAGCCTTGCGAAAATTGATTACTTTAGAAATATTGCCTGACTTCAAGTGTGATAAATAGAAATGTGAAATTTGTGTTGAATGTAAGTTTGTTAAACATCCTTATAAGTCTGTTGACAGGAATTCAAATCCTCTAGAATTAATTCCCATAGATATATGCGATATGAAGTCAATACCATCTCGTGGTGGGAAAAAGTACTTTATAACTTTTATTGACGATTGCATCCGATATTGTTATGTATATTTGCTTGATTATAAGGATGAAGCAATTGATGCATTAAAGCAATACAAGAATGAAGTGGAGAATCAATTAAATTGAAAGATAAAAATGATTCAGAGTGATAGGGGTGGAGAATACGAATCTCCTTTTGCAGAGATATGTTTGGAATATGGTATTATTCGTCAAACTACTACACCATACACACCACAATCAAATGAGATGGCGAAATGGAAGAATAGAACATTAAAAAAATGATGAATGCCTTGTTAATCAGTTCTAGTTCACCACAAAGCTTGTGAGGGGAACCTATTCTTACGGCTAACAAGATACTCAATAGGGTACCCCATAACAAAACGCAATCAATTCTATATGAGTTATGACAAAGAAGGAAACTCAACTTAAAATATTTCAAAGTGTGGGGGTGTTTAGCCAAGGTATAAGTTCCTTTATCCAAGAGGGTGAAAATTGGACCTAAAACAGTGGATTTTGTATTTATTGGATATGTTATGAACAGTAAGGCCTGTCGATTTTTGGTTCACAAATTTGATAATCCTGAAATTCATGTTGATACAGTAATTGAGTCAAATAATATTGAGTTGTTTGAACACATTATCCATACAAAAATGAATGTGAGTCGATAAGTAAAAGACCTAAACGACCACGGGAAGAATCAACGAAAAATACACCACCTAACGAGGATCCTAGGCGTAGTAACCATGAACGGAAATCCACTTCTTTCGGACTAGATTATATGGTATTCTTGCTTGAAAATTAGCCTCAAACATTTAAAGCAACGATGTCTTCGTCTGAGTCAACTTATTGGAAAGAAGCAGTCAATAGTGAGATCGAATCAATTTTGAGTAACCATACTTGGGAATTGGCTGATCTTCCTCAAGGAAATAAATATTTAGGATCAAAATGGATGTTTAAAAGAAAATGAAAGCCGATGGGACTATTGAGAAATATAAGGCTAGACTTGAAGTCAAAGGATACAGACAAAAGGAAGGCATGGATTACTTTGATACATACTCTCCAGTAACAAGGATTACATCTATTAGGATGTTAATAGCACTAGCGGCCGTGCATGATCTTAAAATTCATCAAATGGATGTTAAGACAACCTTCTTAAATGGAGAGTTGGAGAAAGAAATTTACATGGAACAACCTGAGGGGTTTGCAGTTCCTGGTAAAGAAGAGAAAGTGTGCTGACTTGTTAAGTCACTTTATGGACTCAAACAAGCACCCAAATAATGGAATGCTAAATTTCACCAAACAATGTTGGCAAATGGATTTAAGATTAACGAGTGAGATAAATCTGTTTACATTAAAAACATTTCGAATCATGAAGTCATTGTTTTTTTTATGTAAATGACTTGTTAATAATGAGTAAATATATTGCGATATAAATGCTACTAAGCGCATGTTGTCCAGCAAGTTCGATACGAAGGACTTAGGAGTTGCTGATTTGATCTTAGGGATCAAGAATCTCAAGACTCCTCAAGGACTAGCATTATCTCAATCTCATTATATTGAAAGAGTATTCGACAAGTTCAAGTACTTGAATTTCAACGATGTCAAAACTCCAATTGATATAAGCTTATATTTCAAAAGAATGAAGGTGAAAATGACTCTCAGTTGGAATATGCCAGAGTGTTGGGAATTTGATGTATATTATGAATTGTACGCAACCATATATAACATGTGCTATTAGCAAGTTGAGTCGGTTCACTAGATTAGCTAATCAAAACTTACTGGATGGCAATGAAATGTGTGTTGGGGTATTTGAAACATACACAACACTATGTTTTGCATTATAATAAATATCCTATCGTGATTGAAAGATATAGTGATGCAAATTAGATCACCGAATCAAATGAAGTAAAATCAACATGTGGTTATGTGTTTACACTTGATGGAGGAGCAGTCTCTTGGAAATCGTCCAAACAGACATGTATCACTCGCTCCACAATGGAATCTAAATTTATTGCCTTAGATAAGGCTAGTGAAGAAGCTGAATGGCTCCGAAATTTCTTAGAAGACATTCCATTTTGGATCAAACCTATGGGACCTGTATGCATACATTGTGATAACCAAGAAGCAATAAGTAGGGCAGGGAGCTTTATGTACAACAAGAAATCTCGCCATATACGACGGAGACATAATATCGTAAGATAACTGCTCTCTAGTGGAATTATCATAATTGACTATGTGAAGTTAAGAGATAATGTGTCAGATCCACTAACGAAAGACCTAGTGAGAGAGGCACTTAAAAGACCCTTTACGACTTAAGAAAAGTCATCATGGTGGTAACTCTACCTAGCAGACTGGAGATCCCTAGAGCAAGGTTCGAGGAGAAAACAAAGTTGACTTGTGACTAACGGTTCGATATTGTGAATCAACTCAATCCATTCTCATGATGAAGACAATGTTCAGGAATAAGGTTAAAATATTAAGGCATTTTAACAAATTAATAAAGCTTAAAGCTTTTAATGATTTGACCAAATAGTGTATCTACGCGATGACACGGTTAGAAATCACCTATATGAGTGTGAAGTGTAAGCCGATTTACAGATAATTATTGTAAAAAGCCTATTCTCTATACACTCATAAAACCAGGAGATATTTATAGCTGAAATGAACACAACCGTAAGAACCATAAATGGTAAAAGGGTTGATTGTGTGACATATGGTTGTCTAGGTATATTTAAATGTTTTAAAAAGTTTCATTTTGTAACACCCCATATCCAAAAAAGGGAAATGAAACCAACTCCCAGAAGTTGCAAATGCAACCCACGTCGGCCACCCACGACCCGTCGAAGGAACTACCGACCGTAGGTGTGGTCCATGGTTCGCCTGCCTAGTAGTGGTCTGAGGGCCAGGAACCACGGCCAGACCTACAGACCCTAGGTTAGACCATGGTACGTGGTTCGAAGCCCCAAAATCATGGTTTCTGGTCCCAACGACGGTCCATCAAGACGGGCCGTGGGTCAGACCACAATCTGTCGACTGAGGTCCGTGGATGGTCAGCTGGCAGTTATTTTTTGGAGCAGTTGGGTCTTTTTCTAATTAATTAGTTCCTATACTATGTCGTTTTACGCTTCACTAAGACCCCTATATAAGTATTTTCAACCCCGAAATTAACCCATTCACTTCATTCTTCCAAATTCACAAAAGAAAACCAAATCTCCTCTCCAAATATATTTCTCTCTCTAGAAACTTGAAGAAGAAGAAGATTCAACCTAGGGTTTCAAGTCAAAGTTTTAATTCCTCCATTGAAGGCTAGCATTTGAATTCAAGGTATGATAGTTTTCATCCATAGAGTTCCCAAATTCCTCTATTTTCAAAGGTAGAATTCCCTAATTTAGTTAGGTTTTCTTCTATTATCATGGGTTCTCTTTAGTGTTGATTTAAATGATTAAATTATGATCATTTATGCATGAATTGATGAATTGCAATGATTTTATGATGATTTCCCATGAACCCTGTAATCCCCATGTTTTCAAGTTATGAATCATATGATGTGAAATTTTGATCTTCAAGAAAGAGTTTTATGAAATTAAGCATGTATTGCTACCTTTACATGTATTTATGATGAAATCCATATCTAACCCATGTTTTCTAAGTATTGATGATTGAAAGTGGGTTTTGAGCCTCAAGAGGTAAATTATGGACTTATGCATTTTCTTATGAAATCTATGCAATTGTTTTAAGGGTGCTTTGAGAGTAAAGTACCAATGATGATGTAGTTGTTGTGTTGTTGAAAGGACATTCTCATAAACATAACTAGCATGATGTGAAAGGTTTTCTCACATATAAAGGATTCTTAGGTTGAACAGCTTTCTTACCTAATTGAATCAAAGAGTAAGAATTATCCTAAGGAAATTAGCTTGGATTGATTGTCCAAGGGAACTTTTTCATGAATAATAAGGTCAATTAAGAAATGAATATTCAGTGGGATTTATGCTTAGCACCAAGAGGATATTGATATTGAGATGGAAGCTCTCCCGAGTAGAGGCTGGATTTCTAGAAGCAATCTCATGAGATGGAAGCTCTCCCATAGTAGATGCCGGGTTTCTAGTAGAAATATCCTTATCCCTTAAATATGTGCCCCTATAGGTTGATTAGTTAGTGGATCTACTTAAGATAGAAGTTTAAGGTCCTTACCTTGGCAAGTAGGACAACCCTTTTCGGTGTAGGGTACACCGGGGGATCATGTTATAACTCACACAGTCTCTACGTATGTTAAGGCTAATTCCCCACATTAATAATGAACTAAGGTTGCTTCAAGAAGTATCGCATAGGAGTTCAAATGTTTTAAAGATAACGTTAGCTTACATTGACCATGGTTTATGACTTATGTTCTATAACTCTTTCATATCATCTTTTAGCTTGGTCAATTGGATGTCATGAAACGAAGTGTCCCTTTTTGCATGATTGAACAATTTTTATGCATGACTATCATACTTGGTACATTGTGTTGTACTAACACATACTCTTGCCTACATTTCCCCAAATATAGTGTCTGACAGTCAGAGTCATCAGTTTCGTGGCTAGAGGTTGACTTGATATATTTCTGACTTTTGGTGAGTCCTCATACTTCGAGGACAAAGTTATTATTTTATTTCTTTCATGTATTTATCTTTTGAACATGAAGTATGGGCTAGACCCAATTTCATTCTATAGTATTAGATGGCTATGATGAGACGAGTGTCTTAGACTTCTGCTCTCGTTTATAAAATGTTTTGGACTTGGACTATTATTTTACTCTTATTGTTCTATTTCTTATGTTATGAGAGCTAAGTGGCTTGTATGGAGTCCTTCGGGTATCTATACACCATGTTACATCTAGGGGGTACCTCTAGGTCATGACAAACTTGGTAATCAGAGCACAAGGTTTAAAATGGTCCTAGGATGTCTCATAAGCCACGTCTAGTAGAGTCTTGTTCATGAGTGTGAAGCGCGCCACATTTATGAATGAAAGGCTACAAGATGATTAGGAAACTCCATTTATTTCATTACTCTAAAATTCGTGCGATAGAGTTTAACTCTATAAAGTCTCTCTCCTAATACTTATCCTATGTTATGCTGGATATGGCTACCCGAAGAGGTTATGCTAGAAGGAATGAGAGGGAGAATAAGGAACAAAAAGCCCCTCCCCAAGCTCCTCAAATTCCGGTCGATCCTTTGGATGAGCAAGTGTCAAATGCGGAGTTTAGGGATGCCTTCCAAGTTTTGGCTCAAGCGGTGACAGACCAAGCCAATAGGGAGGTTGCAGTTCCCGTGAACCCAAATATGGGTACGATGACTTCAAGAGTGTGGACTTCACTAGGATGAAGTCTTCGGAGTTTCATGGTTCTACAGTTGAGGAAGAACCTTAAGAGTTTATTGATGAGGTCTATAAGGTTTTGATGATCATGGGAGTTACGCCGGTAGAAAGAGCGGAGTTGGATGCTTATCAACTAAAATGAGTGGCTCAAATATGGTATAAATAATGGAAAGAAGGGACACCGAAAGATGCGGGTCCTCTTGATTGGGAGAAGTTTAAATCCACTTTTCTTGATAGGTTCTTTCTCCTTGAGATGAGGGAAGCCAAGGTGCTTGAGTTTATAACCTCCTACAAGGGAGTATGAGTGTGAGTGAGTATGCTCTAAAGTTCACTCAATTGTCAAAATATGCTTCAAAAATGGTTGTGGATTCAAGGGCTATAATGAGTATGATCGTTTTGGGGGTGTTCAAAATGGTGGTTAAAGAGTGCCGAACCGCCATGTTCATTAATGACATGGACATATCCCATCTCATGGTGCATGCACAATAAATTGAGGAGGAAAAACTTAAGGAAAAGTCCAGAGAGGTAAAGAGGGCTAAGACCGGTGATGGTAATTTCTCACATGCAAGGTCTGATAGACAAGGTCGTCCTAGATTTTGACAAAGGTTTTCCGGTCAAGGTTCCTCCAATGCTCCTCCTAAGTTCAACTAAGATAGGGTATCTAACCCTAAGCCTCAAAGAGGTAATGGTAGTGGATTTTCATTGCCTAGGTCTACTTGTACTAAGTGTGGAAGGAAGCGTGAGGGTAAGAGCCTAGCCGGAACGGATGGTTGTTTCAGTTATGGTAAAAGTGGTTACAAAATGAGGGATTCCTGATGCTTACGGCTAAAGTAAGAGAGGGCAAGCAAGTTCCTCCTAGTGGTTCAAGTTCCAATGCTCCTAAGAAAAACCGCTTCTATGCACTTCAGACTCGTGGTGAACAAGAGGGTTCTCCCGATGTGGCTACCAGTATGTTGAAAGTTGTCCAACTTGATATGTTAGATTTTGATGTTATCTTGGGTACGTATTGATTGGATGCAGTACTCATTTTATGCTTCTATTGATTGTAGAACTCGTGCAGTTAAGTTTAAGTTCCCGAATGAGCCTGTCCTAGAGTGGAATGTGGGAAATTCTATGCCTAAGGGTCAGTTTGTCTCTTGTCTTAAAGCTAGAAAGATGATTTCTAAGGGTTGCATTTACCATCTAGTCAGGGTGAGGGATGCAGATTCCGAAACCCCTTCTCTTGAGTCGGTCCCCATTGTAAATGAGTTTTCAGAAGTGTTCCCAGATGATCTATCCGGTATTCCTACCAAGCGGGAAATAGACTTCAATATTGACCTTCTCCCATAAACGCAAGCTATTTCTATTCCTCCTTACCGAATGACTCCGGCAGAACTAAAGGATTTAAAAGAACAATTAAAAGATTTATTGGATAAGGGTTTCATCCGACCGAGTATCTCTCTATGGGGTACTCCAGTTTTGTTTGTTAGAAATAAGGATGGTTCTCTTCGTATGCGTATTTACTATCGTCAGTTGAAAAAGGTGACCATCTGTAACGACCCGAGCCTACGCCCCGGACGTGACACGACGTATAAGATTCCGAAGAGCCTCATACAAGCCTCATAGCATTCATAACATATATAATGGATTGTATATTTTTATTAATGTAAAATAAATTTGAGATCTATATCTACAGGTTTTAAGAAGTTTAAAAGTTACGGGTTTGCTTACTTTGTGTTTTGTTTTTTTTTGTTTTTTATTTGCTAAACATGTTTGCAAATTTTTATTATCATAAACATATATTTTTTTCTCATTGAAATTCTAAATCATTATTTTTTTAGTGCTAAAATATTTACCATTATTGATAGGCATATTTATGGAATAAGAGCATATAAATGACAAATTGAGATCGATGTTGATCAAGCTAAGGTGAAATTGAATATTAAAGGAGAGATAGGAGAAGACTAGGCTACTTTGGACTCAAACAAGATGATGTCTTATCAGAATTGTATATTATGACTATTCTCAAAATTGTAAAATACAATTGTATGTAACTTGAGAATTATTTTGCAATCTCAAAAATGTAATAAAATTATTGAGATCTAATTTTAGCTACATTATAAAAATTCTTGTGATTAATAATGTTTATGACAGTATTCTTCAATCTGTAGCAATGATTTTTGTAGTTATGACTAAATCTGTATGTAATTATCAAAAATAGTGCGATACATTTTCACTTTTCATAGAATTCTTTTGAAAATTAGCTACAATTTTTGTATGTCATGGCAAAAGTTTGAATTCTTAGCTTTGTGAAAGAATATTTGTAGCAAATACTTTAATTTTATAGCTATAGATTTTCTAATTTGTAGCTAAATACAAGTATCATTGCCACAAGATTAAAAATATAAAATAGCCACAAATTTTAAGTTTTCATCGCAAATAAATCAAGACATTTGCCACAATAGACTATATTGTCTCTACAATATAAAAATTGCTATAGATTTAATATATTGTGGCAAAGGAGTAAACATAATTGCTATAAGTATATCTTCTGTAGCAAGAACTTTTTACTATTATAGCTACAACACATTTTTTTAGTAGCTATATGTATTAGTCCTTAGCCACATACCATGTAAAGTCTGTAGCTAACTTTTAGCCACCCTACATCTTGCCACGGATGCTACGAAAAAATATTTTATGGCTAAAGCGTTTAGCCACGGAAAATTTCAGATTTAGCTATAATGTATTTTGTAGCTTTAAGTGTATTTTCTTGTAGTGATAAGACATATGAAATAGTGTGGAATTTAAAACTTTTCTTTAAATCCATACAATCAAAAACATCATTTAAAACTACGGAAGTCTACTTGTCTCACATGGCCATCTAAAAACATCTTGAATCAAAAGTAGGGTCACGACCCTTACAATAGAAGTCTAACAAATGTCTAATACAATGAATAAAAAAGACATCAATAAAGCACTTGTCCTCGGATCCATGAGGACATTCCACAAACTTGATGAATAGTCAACTCGAGCTTGAACTTAGAAGAAATCAACTCAATTGCCGGAACCTACACTCTGTAGAAAAATAGGAGAAATATGGGTTAGCACATTTAATGTACTAAGTATGATAGCCATGCAAAAACCATGCTTAAAAAGAATATTTTATTTGTAAATCATGCTAAATGCCAATTTTGAGAAATGTCATGAACATAAGTATAAGAGGCATAATATACAAGCATAATCATCATACAAGTCATTTCATCACATTAGAACATTCACCTCAAGCAACCCTAAGCTATACTTGTGCAATGCACGAATAACATCCCATACTAGTATTCCCACTAAGTACCACTTTGAGGCCACTTTAGATGAACTTACCATTCTTCCTTTTTATCTTTAGGCAATACCCACACATAAGGAACATAAACATTTCATAAGTCATGAAAAGGAAAGTAACTCATAATACAATCCAAGTAAAACATGCATCATCACATTAAGCATATAAGTCAACATTTTTCATTAGCTTCATTAAGAGCACTTTCATTCAATAGACATTAAAACATTGGAGAATTACACCATAGCCCTCTCAAAGCCTACTCATGCAATGCATGAATGACATCCCATACTACCACCCACACTTCATAGTTATCATCAAGGTACCATAGAACGTATCTCACGTGATGGGAATAATCATTAACTGACATAGACCATGAGAGCAAACCATGGAATCCGGTGTCATACCCCCACACCGTAAATAGGTGGTCTACTTGCCTAGGGTAGAACCGGTAACATTTTAGCTTAGGTGGATCCATTAGCTAATATCCTATGCGGGCACATAGTTATGGGATAAGAAAGATGTTCATTGAAACCCGACCTAACGTAGGGAGAGCTTCCATCTTACCACATCCACTCGGTACTTAGCCTTCATCCCCTAGAGTAGTTCATTTTCATTAACATTATTATACTTGTGAGGGCTACCACCATTAGGTCTACCGACTCAAGGCACATTTACATATGGAAGGGCCACCACCATTAGGTCTACCGGTTCAAGACATAGCCTAGAATACTTCATCATTCATTTATGAAAGGGCTACCAACATTAGGTCTACCGATTCGAAGTTTATCATTACATTCATTTATACAAGAAGAGGATGCCTAAGCTTACCAATTCAAGATACATCAATCAACATTTCTTTCATTTACACAAGAAGATGATGCCTTAGCCTACCAATTCAAGATGTAACATCACATTATAGAAACCCTTCACATTCTATCATCATTATTCATAAGTGTTAACTGAGAATAAACTTTCAATAATAACACAATTGCATTCTAAACATGATCATAATACTTTCATTGTAACCACATGCATATACTTCACATCATAATCATACATATATCCTTCATACTTTGCCCTTAAGGCTATGAATCAATCTAAACCCAAAAATCTATAATACTATATTAGATAAGGGAAATATCATGATTCAATAACTAATTCAACATAGACATAAACAATTCAACATGATTCCATAATCAATCAACCCAAATCACAAACTTCCAATTTAGCATTTTGGGGAAAACATAGGTTCATACGGGAAATTCATCATTAATTCAACAATTCATTCCAATTCATTCATAATTCATCACATATAAACTTTTGAAAATGTTTTGGAATTGAACCCATGCTTGGAATGAAAACCCTAGGTTTTTGGGGGATTTTGGAAACTTTGAAATCATCTTTCGAAGGGGCTCCTTGGGTGGAAACTAACCAAGGATGAAACCTACCATACCTTAATGGAGTTTTTCTCGAAATTTGAGAAGAAACACTTTGGTTCTTCAAGCCCTACCTCCACTCCTTCTTCTTCTTCAATGGAGGTCTCTATAGAGAGAAATATTGAGAGGGAAGAACTTTGGGGGTTTTGATTTGGGTATTTGAGAATAATGGAGTAAAATAGGTGTTTAAAGACTTAAAACCATTTATATATGTGAAATAAAACAATTAAAAATGACCCCATTAATTAACTAATTGATTTGGAAATTACCAAATGACCCTCAACTAGGCAGCCCGTCCGAGGGACCATGCCCTCTTTCACGGCTCGTCAAGGGCACCAAGGATCGTGGTTGTGCATGTGGTCCCTTGACCAGTGACCCTCCTCAACTTGGCAAGCCTTCATGAGCCTAAGGCAAGACCACGAGACCTCCCACGATCTGTGGTCAAGACCACGAGTCGTGGTTCCTAGGCAGTAGCTATGGCTTGGGGACTTGGCCTCCACAATGCCAAGGCAAGACCACGAGACCTCCCACGATCCGTGGTCAAGACCACGAGTCGTGGTGATGGTTGTGGTTCCTAGGCAGTGGCAAGGCCTTAAGGCCTTGCTTCCCATATGCCTAAGGGACCTTCACGAGCCCCTTCACGGACCGTGGTCAAGACCACTGGTCATGAAGGTGGTCGTGGTCCTTGGGCAGTGTTTGGCCAATCTTGGGGCGGCCTTGGCCTTTGGCTTAGGCTTACCCCTTTTGTCTTGGTACTTGACCTTGCAACCCTCAACCAAACCTTAGAAGGTCTTCTAAACTATGGGGTCTAGCACATACCTTGACGTTTAACCATTAAACCCCTTAACCCTTGACGTTAACCCTCATGTTTAGGCTCTAGTTCAACCTACTCATTTTCAGGGTGTTACACCATCAAGAATAAGTATCCTCTTCCAAAGATGGATGATTTATTTAAACAATTTCAAGGGGATGGTTATTTCTCTAAGATTGATCTTCGATCGGGTTATCACCAATTGAGAGTGAGGGAAGATGATATTTCGAAGATGGCTTTTCAAACTCGATATGGTCATTATGAGTTCCTAGTAATGTCATTTGGTTTGACTAATTCTCCGGTGGCGTTTATGAATTTGATGAATAGGGTGTTTAGATAATACCTTGACATGTTTGTGATTGTGTTCATTGATGATATTTTGATCTACTCATGAAGTGAGAATGAGCATATTGATCATTTGAGGATCGTGTTGCAAATCTTAAAGACCAACAACTCTTTGCAAAGTTTAGCAAATGTGAATATTGGTTAAGGTCCGTAGCTTTCCTTGGTCATAATGTTTCAACCAAGGGTATTGAGGTAGATCCTAAGAGGACAGATGCGGTCAGGAGTTGGCCTCGACCTCTAACTCCTTTGGACATTAGAAGTTTCTTAGGTTTGGCCGGTTACTATAGAATGTTTGTTGAAGGGTTCTCTTCGATTGCCCCTCCTTTGACGACCTTAACTCAAAAGAAGGCTAAGTTCATATGGTCCGAAATATGTGAAAAGAGCTTTCAAGAGTTGAAGGATAGACTTACTTCCGCTCCGGTGATGACCTTACCGGAAGGGATGAATGGTTTTGTGGTTTATTGTGATGCCTCGAGAATTGGACTAGGGTGTGTGCTTATGCAAAATGGGAAAGTTATTGCCTATGCCTCAAGGCAACTTAAAATTCATGAGAAGAATTATCCTACTCACGACCTTGAATTAGCGGCGGGTTTTTATGCCTTAAAGATTTGGAGGCACTATCTGTATGGAGTTCATGTAGATGTGTTTACCGACCACAAGAGTTTGCAATACGTGTTTAATAAAAAAGAATTGAATTTTCTCCAAAGAAGGTGTCTTGAGTTATTGACAGATTATGACATGAGTGTACTTTATCACCCTGGTAAAGCTAATGTGGTAGCAGACGCTCTTAGTCGATTATCTATGGGTAGTGTTGCTCATATTGAAGAAGAAAAGAAAGAGTTGGTTCGAAACGTTTATAGATTGGCTCGATTAGGTGTTCAAGTGCTGGACTCCACCAAGGGTGGTGTTATGGTTCACAATGGTTCTGAATCGTCTTTTATGGAGGATGTGAAAGTCAAGCAAGGTCTTGATCCCATTTTGGTACAATTGAAAGAAGCAGTGCTTAAGAAATCCGTTGAGGCTTTCTTCCAAGGGGGGATGGGGTACTTAGATACCAAGGTCGGTTATGTGTTCAAATGTTGATGACTTGAGGGAGCAGATCTTGTCAGAAGCTCATAGTTCACAATATTCCATTCACCTGGGAGCCACCAAGATGTACCGTGATTTACGGGAGGTCTATTGGTGGAATGGGATGAAGAAGAATATTGCGAGATGTGGCTAAGTGTCCAAATTTCCAACAAGTAAAGGTTGAGCATTAGAAACTGGGAGGTTTGTCCCAAGACATTAACATTCCTACTTGGAAGTGGGAAGATTTGAATATGGATTTTATTGTTGGTTTGCCTCGCACCCGGTGACAACATGACTCTATTTGGGTTATAGTAGATCAGATGACGAAATCAACTCATTTCCTTCCCGTCAAGGTTTCTTATTGGGCGGAGGACTATGAGAAGTTATACTTGAGAGAAATGGTAAGGTCGTATGGAGTACATTTGTCCATTATTTCCGACCGTGGTACCCAATTCACTACTCAGTTTTGGAAGTCACACCAAAAGGGACTTGGTACTCGTGTTAAGCTTAGTACGACATTTCATCCCCAAACTGATGGGCAAGCGGAGTGTACTATCCAAACTTTGGAATATATGTTAAGGGCTTGTGTGATTGATTTTAAGGGTAATTGGGATGATTATTTTCCAT
This sequence comes from Solanum acaule, assembly GCA_036250505.1. NCBI lineage: Eukaryota > Viridiplantae > Streptophyta > Magnoliopsida > Solanales > Solanaceae > Solanum > Solanum acaule. The sequence continues at coordinate 14,534 of JAJOOR010023863.1, forward strand.
TGATTGAGTTTGACTATAATAATAGTTATCACTAGAGTATTGATATGGCTGCAATTGAGGCACTATATGGTAGGAGGTTTAGATCTCATATAGGTTGGTTTGAGGTGGGTGAAGTTTCCCTAATAGGTCCCGAGTTGGTACATGAGGCCATAGAGAAAGTTCGAATTATTAGAGAAAGGTTGAAAACAGCTCAAAGTTAGCAAAAGTCATACGCCGATGTAAAAAGAAGGGATTTTGAGTTTGACATTCATGATTGGGTTTACTTGAAAATCTTAGAGGTTTGGTAAGAAAGGGAAGCTTAGTCCCCGATATGTAGGCCCATATAAGATTTTAAGGCGTGTTGGTAAGGTTGCTTATACGTTAGATTTGCCAAATTAGTTGGCATCGGTGCATCTGGTTTTCCATGACTGTATGTTGAAGAAATGTGATGACATCCATAGTTTCCCTAGAAGGGTTGGGAGTTGATGAAAGTCTTTCTTATGAGGAAATTTCGGTTGAGATTTTGGACCAGGAAGTCAAGAAGTTGAGAAACAAGGAAGTTTCTTTCGTGAAAGTTTTGTGGATGAATCAGTTAGTTAAGGGTGCTACTTGGGATGCCGAGGCCGATATGATGTCCCGATATCCTCATTTTTTTCCTTCTACTCCTACTCTAGCTTGAGGTAATGAGTTCCTCTTGGTTGTCCTTCATTTTGGAGTCATATGTTTTATGTGTTTTCCATTATTTCCTTATGATATACATGTTCATGAAAAACTTGTGTTTTGAAAGAAAATAAGTTTATATGATTGATTTTCCTCATGTTATTGTGCATTGCGTATGAGTTTCTTATAGACTTCGTGAGATGAATTGTTGAACATGCTTTAGCTATGCTTTTTGAGAGTGAATTGCATATAGGCTCCATGATATTGTGTTGAGCATGCTTTTAGCTTGGAGAAGGTATGTTCTCCTTGAACATGAGTAATTTTGAGATTTCATGCATATTGGGTTGATAGATGTAATTCCTACTTCCTTATAATGCATGTTTAGCTTGGAGTTGATGTTTCCTCCTTGTATATGTGCATTGCATGCATGATGGGTTGTTAGAGTTAGTTTCACCCCTCTTATGATGTTTTGAGAACGTCCTAGCTTGGAGTCGATAATTCCTCCTTTGTTGTATGCATTGCTTTGTAGGTTGGGTTGTTAGTTCCTTTCCTACTCTTTTTAGAACCAGTTTGAATCTCATTCGAGGGCGAATGGTCCCAAGAAGAAGATATTGTAACACCCCGTATCCAAAAAAGGGAAATAAAACCAATTCCTAGAAGTTGCAGGTGCAACCTACACAGGCCACCTACGGCCCGTGGAAGGGACCACAGACCGTAGGTGTGGTCCTTGGTTGGCCTACCTGGCAGTGGTTTGAGGGCCAAGAACCACGGCCAGACCTATGGATCGTAGGTCAGACCAGGGTCCATGGTTCGAAGCCCCAAAATCATGGTTTCTGATCCCAACGACGGTCCACCAGGACGGGCCGTGGGTCAAACCACAGTCCATCGACTGGGGTTCGTGGATGGTAAGCTGGCAGTTATTTTTAGGGGAAGTTAGGTCTTTTCCTAATTAATTAGTTCCTATACTACGTTGTTTTACCCTTCACTAAGACCCCTATATAAGTATTTTCAACCCCCAAATCAACCCATTCACTTTATTCTTCCAAATTCACAAAAGAAAACCAAATCTCCTCTCCAAATATATTTCTCTCTCTAGAAACTTGAAGAAGAGGAAGATTCATCCTAGGGTTTCAAGTCAAGGTTTCAATTCCTCCATTGAAGGCTAGCATTTGGATTTAAGGTATGATAGTTTTCATCAATGGATTTCTTTCATCCATGGAGTTCTCAAATTCCTCTATTTCAAAGGTAGAATTCCCCAATTTAGTTAGGGTTTTCTTCAAATTATCATAGGTTTTCTTCAATGTTGATTTAAATGATTGAATTATGATCACTTATGCATGAATTGATGAATTGCAATGATTTTATGATGATTTCCCCGTTAACCCATGTAATCCCCATGTTTCAAGTTATGAATCATATGATGTGGGATTTTGATCTTCAAGGAAGAGTTTTATGAAATTAAGCATGTATTGCTAGCTTTACATGTATTTATGATGAAATTCATATCTAACCCATGTCAATTTTTTTAAAAAAATGAAATTCCTGGGTCAGTTCGTGGGTGAAATCTCAGGGTTGGATTTTGGAACGGTCATCGGGGTCTTGTCCAAGTTTGGGTGTCGGGGTTGGGTCCTAGATCAATTATTGGGGTTGATTTTCGGATCAAAAAATATTTTTCTAAAGAGTATTTTTTTTGTCTCAAATCAAAAATAAAAGATATTTTCCGAAAATTTTTTTTGCATTCACCAACCAAACAATGAAAAAATAAGTTAGAAATCAACTTGTTTTTCAAGAAAACATTTTCCATGGAAAACATTTTCCTTCGTACCAAACACTCCCTAAGTGAAGAATAGGGATGAAAATTACATGTTTAATGACTATTACTCGAGAAGTCTGTATAGTTGTACAAGTAATATCATTGACAGTAGTAGTTACCTAATTGATCCAAGGTTGGTTAGCATTTTCAATGATCTTTATTCCTCTTATGAGCAAGGCCTTTCCGTGTAAGATAGTAGTTGATTATTCAAAATTGATAAACAACTACCCACAAAATTCCTAGAGGCTAACAAGTTGAACTTTAGTTTTGGATTTACTTACCAGTGGAATTCTCCCATGTTTATTATTGTCTTACATCTTACAACACGCCTTTAGTCGACTCAACTGGAAATAATATGTTTCCATCCATTATCTATGACTTATGAGGCATTTCGTCAGCAGTAGTTTGTTTAGCAAGCAGTCTTATTACTTGAAAAGACACACACCAAACAATAGGAGAGTTTGAGTGACAACACTAGAGGTATTCATCATCTCTTGATGTTTTGTGTGTTTGTTAAGGATTGAAAATGTCAATATTTTAGTTTGTTAAGCATTGAGTTATGTATTATTTTAATTTTTTTTTAATTGGAAAGAATACAAATATTTAACAACAGAATAGAGAAAATCATGGGACAAAATATTTTTAGAAAGGTAAAAATCTTTCAATTTTTTCATCAGTTACGTATTCAAAAGAGAAATACAAAAGTGGGTCTCTATCCATTGTTCTTTTAAGAGTCTTTCTCCATTGTTCTTTAAAATTCCAAAACAAGTTTCGAATCAGTCGACTCTTTTCCGAATTCAATCTTTGTCGAATTGACTTCGACATATTTTTTAAACGATCGTTTTGGATAGCAAAGTCAATTCCATGGATTTCTTTAGAGTTCGTTATTGTCGGGAAATACTCAAAAAATGATTAAGTATTCTTTTTGATTGTCGATTATCTAATTTGTTTATAGGTGATATTCATAAGTCTCGACTAGAAAATTGGGTAGAATTTTTTTTTGGATGAATGCAGTGGAATGTTTTCATGTATTGAGATTTTAACTTTTGTACGAAATATTGTAGCCATTCTAGGATTATAATGAATGAAAGTGCGTGTTTTTTTTGTTTTTGTAGCTGATGTTTTTGAATACAACAAATATATTATAGTCCAATACAATTATGTAATGAGTAACTAATTTGGGATACAATCGGCAAAATGTATGTGTTATAATAATTTATTGTTGATTTGTACTGAATGCTGGATACAATTGAGTATAGGATACAATTTTGATTTTTGTAGCTGGTGTTTTTTAAAACAACAAATATATTGTAGCCCAATATAATTAAGTAATGAATAACTAATTTGGGATACAATCGATTAAATTTATGTGTTATAATAATTTATTGCTGATTTGTAATGAGTAGTTGATACAATTGAGTACTGAATACAATTTTATGTTTTAACTAAGGAGGAAAAATATATAAATTGTTCTAATAGTACATTCTGGAGATATGGGGAAAACCGTAGAAAAATGGGTTAGTATGTAGTGGTAGTGGTGTAGAAATTAGTCTAATGTGGGGACTAATTTGATTTGAGAAATAAAAGGAAAGAAAATTAATTATATTAGGATACAAATTATTTTCTAAAATATTGACATTTTGACATTTTTAATAATCATTTTAAAGTGTAGATGTATTTAATAATTATGTTAGAGATTGTGACTAGTTTACTAATTTTCCCTAAAAAGTATAGCTATATTTTCTTGAGAAAATTGTATGAAATAGAAAACTATTAATTCAAATTAAATATTATACCCATAGTTTATTTTATTTGTAATTCGTAGCAAACATCTCATTTTTTTACCATCTGATTCGGTATACAATTAGCCATTTTATACATTTCGGTATAAAATGTATAAAATGCGTTTGTGTTTGTATAAAGCAAGAGAAAAGTGTATATAAAAATACAAATACATATATTTTTGTCATATACACTTATAATTATACAAATACATATCTTATTATACAAATTACAATGTATAAATGAATTTATACAAAACTGAACAATTTGTATAAAATTGGATGTATCCAGGGAATTATACAAATCAAAAGCTACATTGCAAACATAAAATTTTCTATGGAGCGCAATTATGCAAACTATAGCTATAACATACAAATATTATTTTTATGTTTATTATATGTGAAAGTTGCTCTATTTTCTTTCTCTTATATGTATAACTAGATACAAAAGCCCGGGCCCAACATATATTACTTTATTTGTTTTAATTTACATGATTTTGTTGTTAATTATTTTTATAATATTTTAAACGTATTTTTCAAATAATATATGTGGCACATGTGATATTTTGAAAGTTAATCAATTTAAGTACATAATTTTAAAATAATATACGTTATTTCCTATCCCAATTTACACGTGACACTAGTGAAATTTCGAGAGTTAATCAATTTTTGATATGCTTTTAAATACTATAAGTTGTGGTTTATAATATTCATAACATACTTTTCAAATAATATATTTTACTTCCGTTATCCCAATTTATATGGTACATGTGAAATATGGAGAGTTAATCACATTTTAATAATATGTTTTTAGAGACTTATTTTAGAATATAAATTTGAAATGCGTCTTTTCTTTTTCAAACTTATGTATCTAATCAAATAATGTTTCTAAAATTCGAATAAACGTAGTATTAAATTTAAAATTTATATTTCTCATTAATTAGATCAATTATATATATTTCTCAGTAATCATAGTTTATAATAATTTATGTTTCTCATTAATTAATTATAAGAAATTGGAATAAACAGTAGCAAACAAAGATAATGAAGGAAGAAAGAATGACTTTAAGCCTTTTTAAAAGGCACAAAATTGTAGCTTTATTTACAGAAAAGTACAAAACAACTGAAGTAATAAAATACAATATTAAGGGCAAAATATAAATTAGAAAAGTACTCTAGAAGCATCCTAAAAAAGCACCAAAATATGGATTTATTTACAAAACTATACAGGATAAGTGAAGTAATAATATAGAATATGAAGGGCAAAATATAAATCTACTTATATAAGTATGGAAACCACAGTTGACTGCGAGTTGTGTGGTTATCACGGCTTACATATTAGTACGTAGTAATAGTAGAAGTAGATAGTAGATAGTAGATAGTAGATATATATATACTCTTATTTAATAAGAGGCTACCGAGAGCAGCTTAGTGTCATGGACTTAGAGTTTTCACTAAAGCTCCGTGCGGTGCTTGACAACTTACTCACTACTCTTTCAAGATCTTGCAAGCTCAAGAAAGCCTTTGAGACTAAGATCGCTAAGAGAATGCTAAGAAAGACTTAGAAAGATCAAAGAGAGCTTTTGGAAGAAGGCTTTTGTATTGCTTTGGAAGATTGCTTTACACTTGAGTGATGCCTTGCAAATGGCAGGCACCGTATTTATACTACTTCCTAAGGACTAAAGTGCAATTAAAAATTACTTGAGAAGTCCCTAAGGTATTTACACATTGGTCCCTTTCCTAGAGAATTCTACATCATCTAGGATTTTCTAAGGCCTTCTTGAAATATCTAAGGTATTCTAGAGTTTTCCGCAAGTCTCTCTTTAACTCTAGAAACCTCCATGCCTACTTGGCTGCAAAATTTGCCTCGGACAGTGGCGGGACATGACACGCTCCCCCACCTGATGATGCGACGACCGCGACACATTGCTGCAGAAACTCCCAGACTTGGTCTTTGAATTGCCACAAGTCTTCATATTTCTCCCATGTGGACTCCTCCGGGAATTGTCCCTTCCAATGCACAAGGAACATGGCGCTGGCTTGTTGACCCCGCTTCCGTTTGGCTTGATAGTCTATGATAGCTTCAATCTCCCGGTTATGCGATGCGGTGACAGTAATAGGTGCCCGTCGTGATTGGTTCCGGCTAGCATCTTCCTTGTCCTCATGGTACGGTTTGAGGATGCTTGCGTGAAACACTGGATGGATTTTGAAGTGTGGAGGCAACTCCATCTTATATGAGATCTTTCCCACCTTGGCAATGATCTTGAATGGACCCTCATATTTTCGCACTAAGTTTTGATGAACGCCACTTAGTGCCTTGAACTGTCTTGGATTGAATTTCACTAAGACCATGTTGCCTTCCTTATAGTCCGTGGAATGCCTCTTGCGGTCGGCAAACTTTTTCATCTTTTTTGCTGCCTTGTCCAAGTAGGACTTGGCAGTGTCAAGCTGCTCTTCCCATCCCTTGGCAAGATGGTAAGCTCCCAAACTCTTCCCCTCGAAAGCAGTCGGTAAAGAATGTGGAGTTTGGGGTTGTTGGCCCGTCGCCAACTCAAACAGCGTGCACCCAGTGGACTCACTCCTCTGCAAGTTATATGAAAATTACGCCATGTCTAGGAGTCTTGCCCAATCCTTTTGGTGCGCACTAACATAGTGCCTCATGTAGCTCTCCAACAGGGCGTTGACGCGTTCGGTTTGGACGTCGGTTTGCGGGTGGAAACTTGTGGAGAAATGAAGTTTGGTGCCAAGTATCTCGAATAGCTCCCTCCAAAAGTTTCCAGTAAAGCGGGGGTCTCGGTCGCTAATGATATTTCTTGGCAGCCCCCAATACTTCACCACGTTCTTAAAGAACAATCGAGCAGCCTCCTTTTCGGTGCAACCGGCTGTGGCGGGTATGAAGGTAGCATACTTCAAGAATCTGTCCACTACGACCATGATGGTTCCATACCCGTCGGACTTAGGTAGGGAAGTGATGAAGTCCATGGTTACGCTTTCCCATAGGCGTTCTACTACGGGTAACGGCTCTAGTAGTCCTCCCAGCTGCTTTTGCTCCACCTTGTCTTGTTGGCACACAAGATAAGTCTGCACATAGCACTCGATATCGTCCCGCATGCGTGGCCAAAAATAGATAGCCTCGATCAACGCCCTCGTTCGTCGCTGCCCTGGATGCCCGACCCATGGTGTGTCGTGGCTTTCCTTAATGATCTGCCGCCTAATAGACCCAAACTTTGGCACATAGACCCTTTGACCGAATGTGAGCAAAAATCCGTCCTTCACCCAAAAGCGCCTTGTCTTGCCTTGGGCGGCTAACTCCATCAGCTTCTTGGCCTCGGGATCATGTTGTATGCCATCTTTGATTGCATCTTGAATATCACAATGGGCCGTTGTCATGGCAGCAAGTTCGGCCTTCCTACTTAGTGCATCGGCCACGACATTGCCTCTTACTGGCTTGTACTCCAAGGTGTAGTCAAATTCGGCTAGAAAATCCTGCCACCTAGCATGTTTTGGAGTAATCTTCTTCTGCGACTAAAGTAGCTAGTGGCCATGTTGTCCGTTTTGACTACGAACTTGGAGCCTAGTAGGTAGTATCTCTACGTGCGCAGGCAATGTACCATGGCTGTCATTTCTTTCTCCTGGACCGTGTACCGTCGTTCAGTCTCGTTCAACTTGCGGCTCTCGAATGCAATTGGGTGTCTATCCTGCATTAAGACTCCCTCAATGGCAAAGTCCAAAGCATCCGTATGTACTTCGAAGGTTTTTGAAAATTTGGGCAGCATCAAGACCGGCTCTTCTGTTACCGCGGCCTTGAGTCCTTCGAAGGCTTGCTGGCACTCCTTGGTCCAACTCCATGGCTTGTTCTTCTTCAATAACTCGGTCAGCGGAGCGGCTTTAGCGGAGTAGCCACTTATGAACCTACGATAGTAGTTCGCAAGTCCAAGGAATGATCGTAGCTCGGTCACTTTGGTGGGCGCCTCTCACTCTTGGATTGCTCGAATCTTAGCCTTGTCCATCTGCAGTTTACCCTGGCAAATGATATGTCCCAAGAAGTACACCTCATGTTGGGCAAACTCGCACTTCTCCCGTTTGATGTAAAACCGGTTCTCCCGTAAGACTTGGAAGACTTTCCTCAGATGCTCTACATGCTCCTCTAAGGTATTGCTATAGATTACTATGTCATCCAAGTACACCACCACGAATTGATCCAAGTAGGGATGAAAGATCTTATTTATCAGCGTGCAAAATGTAGCGGGTGCGTTGGTTAGGCCGAAAGGCATCACCAACCACTCATATGCTCCGTACCTGGTCACGCACGCTGTCTTTGGCTCATCCCCTTCTGCGATGCGTACTTGGTAGTATCCTTTCTGGAGGTCCACCTTGGTGAAGTATTTTGCTTGTCCAAGCTTGTCAAACAAATCTGCAATGAGCGGGATATGATATTTGTTCTTAATAGTTACTTTATTGAGCGCTCGATAGTCGATGCATAAGCGCCATGATCCGTTTTTCTTCTTCTGGAATAAGACCGGCGCGCCATAAGGTGCTTTGGATGGACGGATGTGACCGGCCTCAAGGAGCTCCCTCAACTGCTTTCTTAGCTCCTCTAATTCGGGTGGAGCCATGCGGTAAGGTGCATGTGCGGGTGGCTTGGCTCCGACCTCCAGCTCTATCTTGTGGTCTACCTCGCGCCTCAGAGGTAAAGTCTTTGGCAGCTCATCAGGCATCACGTCCTTATTCTCCTCAAGGACCTTCTCTATGATCGGTGGCAAGGACTCCTTAGCACTACTGTCTTCTCCCAAACTTGCAATGGTAGCTAGGAACGTCGGCCCTCCTTTCTTTAGGCCCTTTACAATCTGCATTATTGATAAGTGGGTGAGTCCTTCCTTCTTTGGCACCTTGATTAGAGGTACTATGCACGATCCTTCCCACTCCAAGACCATGAGTCGCTAGAGGTAGGGTCGATCATCGTATGGTAGCGCTGGAAAAACTCCTGCCCAAGAATGATGTCAAAGATATCTAAAGGAGCGACGGTGAAGTTTGTCTTACCTTGCCATTTTCCTATCGTGATGCTCACTCCTTGGGCGACTCCACACACGGGAGTTGGTGGTGCATTGACCGTCTTAAGGCGGGTGTTGCTTGGAACATAGTTCAACCCTAACCTCTTTGTCGCCGTCTTGGTCATGATGTTTGCTTCTTCCCCAGAATCTACCATGGCACGAGCTGGCCGTCCATTAATGGAGATGTCTACATACTGCATGCTGAAGTCTCATGGCTTCTCTGTCTGTTTGGCTATTTCCCCGCATAGTCCAACCATGCCCAACTGCATCGTGCTCACATCCTGCCCTTGCTCTTGTGCGTCTTTCTCCTTCCGTTCGCGTAGGATGGCACCAAGGTTCTTCATCTCTGGGCACCTGGCATAGCCGTGTGGTCCTCCGCATATGTAGCAACCATCTCCCTTAGTGGTCTGTACCTTCTTCTCCGTGTAGTTCTGGCGCACGAACCGTCGGCTGTCCGGCTTATGGGAGTCGTGGTGTTTAGGGTGTGCTTGATGTTCCTTACCTCGACCACGATCTCCCCCACCTTTGGCATGACTTCTCCTTGCATCCTTGCCCTTTTTCTTGTCATGCCGTTCATGCTTGAAGTCCGTCAAGGACTCAGCCTGTGTGATGGCTTCGTCCATGGTCTTGACTTGTCGCCGCTCCAACTTCGTCTTGGCCCAATTTTGCAGTCCGTCCATGAAGTGGAACAACATGTCTTCGTCCGTGAGGTTGGGAATCTGAAGCGTTAGAGTTGTGAACTCCTTCATGTACGCCCGTATGCTACCCGTTTGCTTCAATTCCCTGAACTTGCGCTTAACCTCGTATATGACGTTGTTTGGGAAAAAGGTTTTCTTGAACTCCTCGCGGAATTGCTCCCACGTGTTGATGGTGCACGTCCCCTTCCCTATTTCAGCTTCCTTGCATTTCCACGATAACATGGCCATCTCTGAAAGATACAACACGATAGTGTTGATCTTGGTCTCGTCACTCTTCACCCGATTACACTTGAAGTAATTCTCCAAGTGCCACAAAAAGTTCTCCACCTCTTGGGCATCACGGACGCCTTTAAATATAGGTGGCTTGGGAGCCTCGACCCTAGCCTCCCTATCACGGTCGGGTGACGCCGATCCTCCAGCTTCCATGCCTTCCTTGAGTGCTTTCATCTCGGCCTTCATGATCTCAATTGTGCTTAACGCCTCAATGAGCCGGCACTCAAAGGAAGTGATGGCCTCCTTCATCTCGAACTTGGCCCACTGACGTCCCTCCAATTCCTTACGGATGTTTTCGGTCTCCTCAAGGGTGAAGTCTTCAAGAGTCTTAAATTTTCCATCTGCCACGTTCATGCGCCGGCCTAATATCTCCACGACCTGCCTAGCCACTTCAACCCTTGCGACCCACTCTTCTCCTGCGGTGACGTCAATGGCCTCCTCGCCACGTTCATCATCACTTGCTTCGGTGGTTGAGGGTGGATGAAATTTTAGCGCCTCGCTTGGTGTGGGATCCTGCAGCATTTCCTCAGGACTCTTTTGGTGCTTCTTTCCACCATCCGGACGGACGTTGGTGGTACTAGCGGCGTTTACGTCTCCTTCGGTTGCCATTCCCTTAGTATCGAACCTTTGCTCTAATACCACTTTGTCACGGACTTAGAGTTTTCACTAAAGCTCCGTGCGGCACTTGACAACTTACTCACTACTCTTTCAAGATCTTGCAAGCTCAAGCAAGCCTTTGAGACTAAGATCGCTAAGAGAATGCTAAGAAAGACTTAGAAAGATCAAAGAGAGCTTTTGGAAGAAGGCTTTTGTATTGCTTTGGAAGATTGCTTTACACTTGAGTGATGCCTTGCAAATGGGAGGCACCTCTATTTATACTATTTCCTAAGGACTAAAATGCAATTAAAATTTACTTGAGAAGTCCCTAAGGTATTTACACATTGGTCCATTTTCTAGAGAATTCTTCCATATCTAGGATTTTCTAAGGCCTTCTTGAAATATCTAAGGTATTCTAGAGTTTTCCGCAAGTCTCTCTTTAACTCTAGAAACCTCCACGCCTACTTGGCTGCAAAATTTGCCTCGGACAGTGGCGGGACATGACATTAGGGTTGTCCTGCTTGCTGACTTTAACAGGAGACTCCAAATTGACCAGCTGGTTGCAGCATGACATTTCATGCATAAGGTCCCAGTTCAATTCTCTCTTTTCTTTTTAATTTATGTATTTTCATTAATTAAAACGTATGTTTCATCATTTATTTAATTTAGTGTTAATTAAAAAGAAATATTTTGTATTACATAAATATACTTCGTATTCATATTTTAGTTATTCCATCTTCTATCTTACATAAAAATATATTTAATTTTTAAATGTCATCAAAAATATTTTGTTTTATATAGTTAAAAATAGTATTTGTATTATTATTATTTAACAAAACCTTATTTACATAAGTAAATATATATAATAAAAAAACCCCAAATAAGTACTACTTAATAAGTAATACGTTTAATTATTTTATTTCTCTATCTTTTATCTGTAAATCACTTTTTTTTAATTTCTAATGTTAGTATTAGATCATTAATATTATTAGTATAAAAACATATGTCATTGAATTTAAAAAATTAAAAGTACCACAAATAAAACTATTCAAATTTGATTTGTATCACATAGATTGGAACAGAGAAAATAACATATTATTTAAAAATTATGTCAATTTTATAAGTTACAACAATTAAAATTAATTTTTTAAGAAAATATATATTAAAAATTTGAGTGGTCTCCAAATCTAGTATTTTTAATAAGAGACTAACTAAAGCTGCTTGGGGTCGTTAGGGGTATATTGGGAAATAGAGCTTCTGTGAATTTTCATTATTATTTTAGAAAAAGAACAAGTTACTAACCGGAGCTAGATAAGCATTTTATTTAAATATGTCTTCTAAATGTTTAAAATTGTTAGTTATTGTAATTTATAGTATTTTTATATAATTTTTAAATATTTAAAAGACTAAAAAAGTAAGACAAATAAATTTAAAAAAAAAAAACAGTGAAAGTAGCAAAAATTTAGGCAGAAATATAAACCATCCGAATTGATTTTCGAAATTCTTTCAGTACCACAAAAATTGAAATAGGGGAAATGTAAAAAGTAATATGAATCACAATAATTAATAATTTAAAAAATTAAAATACATACAAATTTTAGTTGGCTCTTGAAGTTTTATCTGACACATAAATCGGGACAAATAAAGTAACAGATATTATTTAAAAAATATTATAAATCACAACAATTGACAACTTGAAACAACTAAATTTATATAAAATTTCGTTATCTCTCTAAATTATATTAGTGCCACACAAATTGAAATAAAAAAAAAATGTATTAAGCTCGTGCTAGCACGGGCACCAATACATAATTTTTAATAATGGACTAAAGAGAGGAGCTTAGGGTAGTGAGGGTATTTTCGTAATTACTTATTTTATTTTATTTTTATTTTGGGTTCTTTTTGGCGGTTAATACCTAAACTTTTTTTTCTTGTTTTTTTACAAATCTGACTACTAATTAATAAGGCAGTAAAGAGAGGAGCTTGTCGTCGTCCTCCTATGTGCTTCCACACAATTAAAATAAAGCTTCTACACATGCACCAATTTTGTAGTAAAAAGAAGGGCCAACTTGAATAACTTTTTTCATATATTTCTTCCGCTTTTAATTTATTTATTTACTTTTCTTTTTCGTATGTTATGTGTTTTAAAATTATGAAAAGATATTATTATAAATTAAAATAATTAACTATATACATATTATTTTTAGTTCAAGCCAACTCAAAATCTCTTCTAATTTAAATCTTAACAACATATAAAAAATTTGTCAGCCACATCTATATATATATAATAGGAGAGGTGATAGCGCCTACATGTCAACACCACAATTAATCTCTAATTTTAACTTTTAAATTATCAATTAATTAAATAGAATTAATTCATTTTTTTAATCAAAGAAAAAAAGTTATTGTTTTAAAAGAACAGTTAAAGTTTTTTTACCCCAATTAAAATTGTTGGTTTTTTAAAATTAAAAAAACGTTTCAGTTTCTTTAAAAGACATGTTATAGTCTTTCAT
>JAJOOR010023864.1:0-18452 GCA_036250505.1 Solanum acaule
CTATGAGGGTGAGCCCGGTAGTTTGTCTTGGCCCCCGCTAAGTACTCATGTTTAGAGGTGGTGTTGGACAAGTTGTGTATTATGCTTGAGCTTGACTCATCTATGATATTTATGTATCATTTCTTCTTTTTTTTTTTTTTTTTGCTCCCTTAGTCCCGATTTCCCCCTTTGATTATGCTTATTGCTTATGGTCATTTTAATTGCTTCCGCGACCAAGGATGTGTAATGATATGCTATGAGGGTTGTTTGGGGTTCCTTCGGGTTCCCCATTCGCCGGTCACGTCTAGGCCCTAGGCTTGGGTCGTGACAATGGAGTTCTTGATAAGAGAGAGAGTAGAGAGAATGAGGAACTTTAGGTTTTGATCTTTGGGGTTTTGTGTTTGAGTGATAAAAGTTAGGTAAAGTCACTTAAAAATCATTACATACACGTCCCCTAAAGTACCCTAAATACCCCTCACTTAGTTGGACTGTTTAATGAAGTAAAACTCGATTTCTAAATTTCTGCATTTTCGACGTGGAACAAGTCCGCGACGCGGTGCTATTCCCTGAAGATATTTGGAATTAAATTTTGAGATAGTAGAGTCCGCGACACGACCGCATCACGAACTGGATTTTTTCTCCTTAGGGGAACAAGTGCGCGGCGCGCAGCTATTCCCTTCAAGTGCAATTTGCAAGCTGCCTTGGCAGCTTGCTTGGCCAAGGTTAGGTCGTCCTCGAGGCCCCTTAGGGTTGCCCCGGGGAGTCGTATTCAAACGTCTTGACCCTATAAACATATATTTACCTGATTTAAACCCTTTTACAAGATTATACCATCATACGACACTCCCAAACCTGCCCAAAACCTAAGGACACACTAGGACACATTCTTCTCTAGTTTCCGGACGTCTTGGTCGTTTTTTGACGTTTAGACTTTTACTTTTCCAAACCAAGTCAATTGCATTAATTTATGTTTAGAAACATAATTTTAACTATTTTTAGGTCATTATTCATAAGGTGAGGCTCTAACTTAATTCATAGAATTTCCGGGGTATTACATGAGAGTAGGCACGTTGGGTCGTTTGGCGAGCTGAGTTGAGCTCGCCGAATCATTCAACGGTTCACCAAATCCCCCTGATCGCCTTTATTTTTGTGCTAAAATTGAATTTGGGTTCTGTAACTTTCGACGAGAAGCCTGAGTTTGCCGAGTACACTCGGCGACTCGCCGAAAGTCTTCCTTAATCGCCTTTTCTGCTCCCCTAACCCTTAAAAATACACTGTAATTTTTGGTGGGCAGGTTTTTGCCAGCCGAATGCTTGTCGGCGATTCACCAAAAGGCCCTCCCATCACTGACATTTTTCTTGGAAATTTTGAGCCAATCCTTTCGGAGAGCCTGATCTGGCTCGTTAAAGTGATTCAGTGACTCACCGACCGGTTCGACGATTCTGTCTGCAACTACTTTTTTCAACTTTTCATGAAACAATTCTAACTCTTTTTGATGTTTTTGCAGATATGGCTAGGACTAACCTCGACATGCCGCCCCGTAAAAGAGCACGGGGTATAGTGATCAATGATTGGGGAGAAAATCCTCTTAAAAATGTAAGGACAGAGCCTCCAAAGGGAGGAAAGGGCAAGGGCAAAACTTTTTAGAAGGGTCCAAACACCCCAACCAAAAGCATTCAACATTGTCCCCAATGTTAGTAAAGAACATATACTCTCACAACTAAAATAAGAATAAGAATAAAAATAAAAACTAACAAATAAAGATAGAACTCTAGTATGTAAACATGTAGAGCAAGGTGATGAGGAATCTTCACTAAGCGCCCAGTTGGCGAGAAAATGGAACACTCGCCGAATGACTCGATGATGCGCCCAATGATCCGAATCTCACCATTAATTCCAATGTGTGATAGTCTAAAAAAGGGGCACATCGGCGGAGATGAAGGAGGTCTCCAAACAGGTCGGCGCTTTGCATAACAGACTTGTAACATCACCGAATAATCATTGATTTAAGTTGTCAGCGCTGAAGCTGAAGGGCGGGAGAAATTGGGTTGCTTAAGCACATCGGTGATTCGCTGAATGATAAAGGTCTCCCGCCAAATGATCCAGTATCTCAGCTCCATTTTTGAAATCCATTAGGTGGACTATGTCGGGCTCGCCGAATGAAATTAGCAATCTGCCAATAGCATCTTTTTCTCGCCCAAAACCTTGCACCTGCAAATTCAACACCCATTATTTAAAAACTAACACTTGGGTGGTTGCCTCCCAAGAAGCACCTTATTTAACGTTGTGGCACGACGTGGAAATGCTCTCAAGCATCTTCCAAGTACACCACCTCAATTAGAGAAATCTCTTGGCACTCGCCAAAGTATAACTTCCAGCGTTGTCTAGTCACCTTGAATGCAGGTCCTTCTTCATCGTCAACTTCAATGGCACCATTTGTGAACACTCGTGTCACTCTAAACGACCCTAACCATTTGGACTTGAGCTTTCCCGGAAAGAGTCTAAGTCGAGAGTTATATAGTAACACCCAGTCTCCTTCTCTAAACTCCCTCTTAAGGATTTTAGAATCATGCCATTTCTTCATCTATTCCTTCTAAAGGGCTGAACTTTCGTAAGCTTTGGACCTTAACTTATCCAACTCATTTAACTGATCTACTCTCTCTTTTGAGGTGTTTGTCCAGTCCTGATTTACAGCTTTCAATGCCCATAATGCTTTATGTTCCAAATCAACTGGTAGATAGCAAGATTTACCAAAAACTAGCTGATACAGAGACATCACGATTGATGATTTATATGCAGTGAAATACGCCCATAGCGCATCATCAAGCTTTCGAGACCAATCAGTCCTATTAGCATTTATCGTCTTGGCCAAGATTCTTTTGATCTCCCGATTTGACACTTTAACTTGGCCGCTCATTTGGGGATGATACGGAGTTGTTACTCTGTGTTTTACTCCATACTTAATCAATGCAGCTGAAAACCACTTGTTGCTAAAGTGGGATCCCCTATCACTAATAATAGCCCAAGGAGTACCAAATCAAGCAAAAATGTAGCGTTTCAGGATGAACAACACTTTTCCATTCATTGTTTGAAGTGCAATAGGCTCCAACCATTTAGAAAAATAATCTACGGCCACCAAGATATACTTATTAATAAATAAACCCACGAATGCGCCCATAAAATCTATCCCCCAAATATCAAATAGCTCAACTTCCAAAATTGGCGTAAGAGGCAACTCGTGTCTTTTGGACACTCCACCTTGCTTCTGACATTGAGTGCACTTCTTAACAAACTCATGATCATCCTTGTAGAAAGACGGCCAGTAGTACCTACTTTGGAGAACATTAGCAGTTGTATGTACACCACCATGATGACCCCCAACAGGTGAAGCATTACAAGCATAAAGGATTTCGATGGCTTCTTCTTCCGGAACACATCTCCTAATGATATGGTCTGCACACTCTCTGAATAAATATGGTTCATCCCAAAATTACTTCTTAACATCGAACAAGAACCTCTTTTGCTGATAGAAGTTCAGTTCATCCGGCATTAACCCATACACTATAATTGGCAAAATCAGCATACCAAGGAGGGTGTTTGAGAATTACCGTGAATACCTGTTCATAGGTAAAATAATAATTTATGTCGATCTCCAGCTTGTCATTTTTTTTGCCTTCCAATCTTCATAAGTGGTTAGCCATGTGATTTTCACAACCTCTCTTGTCTTTGACCTCGAAGTCTAATTCTTGCAATAGTAGCACCCACCAGATCAATCTTGGCTTGGCATCCTCCTTTGCCATCAGGTACCGCAGTGCAACATGATCAGTGTGAACAACTACTTTAGTACCTAGCAAGTATGCCCGGAACTTCTCAAACGCATAAACTATTGCAAGTAAATCTTGTTCAGTAACGGTATAGTTACGTTGAGCACTATTTAGAGTCTTGCTTGCATAGTAAATGGGGTGAAATAGTTTGTTGCATTTTTTCCCAAAAACAACACCCAATGTCATGCCGCTTACATCACACATCACTTCAAAGGATTCTGACCAATCGGGACTAATGATAACCGGAGTGGAGACCAATTTTTCTTTCAAGGACTTGTAAGCCACCATGCAAGCATCATCAAAGTGGAATCTTACCTCCTTCTCCAAGAGTTTGCATAGAGGATGTGCAGTTTTTAAGAAGTCTTTGATGAACCTCCGGAAAAACCTTGCATGCCCCAAGAAAGTACGAACACCCTTTACCAAAATTTGTGGTGGTAATTTCTCAATTACTTCAATCTTCACTTTATCAACCTCTGGCCCCTTTTACGACACTTTGTGACCAAGAACTATACCTTCCTTAACCGCGATCCCGACTAACTACGTCGAGTGATCCTTCGCAACACACTTTTTGACAACTATAAATCCATGTTTGAATTTTTAGTTTACAATCAAGTTTTAGATTTTTTCAGAACTCAGTTTTAGAACTAAATTTTTGGAGACAATTTTCCTTAGCTTTTGGAGATTCGAAGACTTCCAATTCCAAGAAATTTGAAATGGGTGTTGATGATTCTTCATCGTAGACTTGTTTCAAGGAATATAAATCGGACCCAGTTGATTATCATGTAATTTGGTATCGATTTCTTCCCTTTCACTATGTCTAGCTAAAACCCCAATTCTTGAGGTGTGAGTTTGTTAATATGGATTAAATTTACTGCTGGTTATTGCTAATTGATTTTTTATTCACTCTTTAGAGGTGATTTCGTTTAGTAGTTGTGTTTGAATTAAATGGGGTTGTAGTTGCATATACAATTTTATCTTCGCGTTTTTGACTTGCTCGAGAGAGAAGTTTTAAAACCAAAACTACTGAATCGATAGTCTATGGTTATTGGGTTGTCGTGGGTTCAGCTCGAGAGAGTGAATCCTAAACTCTCTCCCACACATTCAGCTCGAGAGAGTGAATGGACTAAGGCGAAGGTTGTGCTTCATTGCCGCTTATCGGTATTCGAGAGAAATCAATTTGATTCGGGGTAAATTGTTCGAGAGAAAATTTACCCCCACTAAAGTCTAGCCTATTTAAAAATTTGCAGCGAGTTACTATCAATAGCATTTACCCGATTGTGTATTTTAGTCCATATTCTTATCACATCCCAAGAATCCCGTCTCCGTATTTGCATTTTCGCTTTAGTGGTCATTTTAGTTCATAATTGCTTACAAAAACCCCTTTGATAATTGACACTTGTGTCACCCTTTGGTTTATCATGTTTTTACTCGTTAATGTCTATAGCTATAATTAACTTGAACATATTTTTGCTTTTCCATTTATTCTCAATTACAAGCCACTCCCTGTGGGAACAATCCCAACACTTGGTTGGGTTATATTACTATTGAATTAGTGTGGACGCTTAGTATTGGATGAAGCGCTCAGATACGTTAAGTCAAAATGGCGCCGCTGTCGGGAAGTGGTGCTAATTGAGAATTTTTAGTTAAGTCAGATTTTTTTCTTGTTAGTTATAGTGATACTTACTTAATTTTTAGTTTCATTTTGCTTGTTTGTGTATTGTGAACAGGATGTATGAGCGTAAACGGAAACAATAGCAGCCAAGTAGGCCATCAAGACGACATCAGAAATCTCAACGATGTCAATGAGCCTTATGATAATTATAATGACCCCTATCTCATGGGAAGTATTGGTGTCATTCGCTTACCTCCGGCCGAAGGGAATGCGGTGGTCAACATCACTAGTACTATGTTGCAACTCTTGCAACTAAAAGGGCTTTAAGTGGTTTGGCTCATGAGGATCCCCATGAGCACATTATAAACTTTGTGGATGTATGCGAACCATTCTCTTTCAAGAATATCTCCCAAGAATCAATCTGGTTGAGGTTGTTCCCGTTCTCGTTGATTGGTAAGGCGTACAAATGGCTGGCTGAGTTGCCACATGAATGAAGCACTTCGTGGGAGGAGTTGGTCATCGCATTTCAAGTGCGATTTTTCCCTCCCTATAAGATAATGACTCTTCGAGACAACATTCAGAGCTTCAAGCATCTAGAAGGTGAGCCTATTCATGAAACTTGGCAGTGATTCAAAAAGTTAGTGCTTCAATGCCCAACCCATGGTTTGCCTGATAAAGTGTTGCTGCAGTTTTTTTTACCAGAGTCTGGATTCGGTAAATAAGGGTGTTGCTGACCAACTCTCTCCAGGAGGTTTGATGCAGCAATCTTATGTGATAGTTGCTCAGCTCTTGGATGGCATAACTACCATAAACAGGGCGTGGTATACCCGTAAATACCAGGTCTCCCCTCTCACGTTCAAGTTAACTAAGGAACAAATGGAGAAGGACCAAAACATGGCCAAGATCATGACACAACTTGATATTTTGTCTAAAAATGTCATGGGAGCTGGTGCTCGAAGTGTCGATGTTGTGGGTGTCAGGTGTGCTAATCTGGAGGAGTCCAAGTTTGAAGCCTTGTATAACGAAGAGGTAAATTTCCTAGCCAACCAATGCGGAGGCTATCGTTCAAACTACCCGAGGCAGGGTGGTAACCAAGGTTGGACTAGGGATGAAGGTTGGAAAGATCGAGATCGTGAATGGATGGACTGTAATCCGAATTGGAAGGATGGGGAGAAGGATAGGTATGTGCCTCCCCACGAGCGCCAAAAGCCAAAAGATTCATAAGGTGGTCGGTCTGAGGATATGCTCTCTCATATCCTTAACAAAGTTAAAAGGTCAGACAAGATTTTAAAGGAAATGAAAGAAGATGTGTCTACCCTTAGACAGACCGTTACCTCTCATTCAGTGTTGATCAAGCAGTTAAAGACCTAAATGGGTCATATATCGTCTCATCTCAACTTGAGACAGCAAGGGGATTTGCCTAGTGATACTAAGGCTAACCCTAAGAATGAGGTTTGAACGTGAACTTGCATCGTGCCACGACGTTAACTAAGGCGTTGCTTGGGAGGCAACCCAAGACCCCTTATTGTTTTATTTTGTTTTGATAAAATAATGGTGTGTTGATTGTGTAGGTGGAAGTGTGGAAAGTGTTCAAAAAGTGCAGATTGGCGAGCATCAGGTCCATTCAACGGATCGCCGAGGAGGTCGGCGACCCCGACCCAAATCTCCATCAGACGCAAGACAATTTTACATTGGAATCTGTAAAACTCTGTGAACCCAAGAAATTATTGGTGAATCGCCGACCATGTCGGCGATCCCAACGGAGACCGTCGTTTAAACCCCCACGATAACTGGATGTCCTGTATAATTTGGTGAGGTGAATGACTACTCAGCGTGTTGCTAAGTAACTCGGCGAGCACAACTAATGTCGCCAAATAGGCATGAACTGGATGGTTTTTCAGGCTAAAGGTTTAAAAGTTTCAAATTCATTCACTTTCCCTCACTTTTTACCTTCCCAAACTCACACCCGCACTCTAGTTTCTATATTTCTTGCATTTTTAGAGTATTTTAGTAGTTGATTGGTGTTTGGATTGTGGATTACTTTGCCGCTTAGTATTTCAATCTTTATTAATCGGCATCAAAGGTTAGTTTTCTGAACCCTAGTATTATTTTATCGAAATTGTACTCATTTGCAATTATCTTATCGTGTTGTCATGTGATGGACCTCTCTGATAGAATTAGTATGTTTGAATGCCTGATTTAATTTGAAATCTTGCCTGTAATGTTTTGATTGTCGAAATCTCATAGTCTTGTGATTAAAATGATGTAAAATTCATGGGTTTATCCTTAGGTGTCATGGGGTGTACTTTAATTTCACTAGAGCATCCGTTGATTTTGTTTTCGAGGGTTACGGGGTTGAATTCGAGAAGTTGGGTTGAAAGTAGGCACGTTGGGTCATTTGGCGAGCTGGGTCGAGCTCGCCAAACAACTCAGTGGTTCCCCTAGTGTCCCCATATCTCCTTTAATTTCTTGCTAAATGTATTGTTGGTGTCTGTGACTTTTGGCGAGAAGTTTGCGGTCGCCGAAGGAACTCGACAACTCACCGAAAGACTTCTTGATCACCCTTTTCTGCACTCCTGAACCCTTATTGCACAGTAACTTTCGGCGGGCTAACCCAGTTCGCCGAAACAATTTGGCGGCCCACCAACTATTTCGGTGAGCCTATCTGCGCCTAATTTTCTATGCGTTTGTGTAGATATTTCTTAACTTCTCCTAGAGGTTTTGCAAACATGACTAGATCAAAAGCAGCTGAAATAATAATACCAGCCTAAGAGAAGACTAAGGGCTTGCGATATATGAGAATGCAGTTATATCTAGAGTCAAAGCTATGACACTTTCAACAACGGGTGGGAAAGGCAAGGGCAAAAGGTCCACCTCTGACAGGAAGACCACTATCAGAGATCCTAATGTTCCTTCATGGGCCTGGGGATTCTGTGCAGTTGTGCGTGTCTTTCTGGTGGACTCGCACGTGACAGCCCCTAGTGGATCTGGCGATGTCGTTCCTCTTGAGGCGACCCTTAGCACTGATACTCAGACTCAGAGTGATGCATCGGGCACTGATGCCCAAATAGATATAGCGGCTTTGTAGACATGACCCTCTCTTTACCTCCATCTCTACCCTACTTTATTTTGATTTGTGGTTTTTTTTTAATTTCATTTGAGGACAAACGTTTTTATATGCAGTGGGTTGAGGCCCGTGTTTTGTGACTCCATTTTGTTTATATATTTGGGTTGAAATCTATAATTGTGTTTTTACACTGCCTTTGTGGTTGTTTGAGCTTGTGGCTCCTTGCTTTTAATTGAAAATGATTTTTGACCCTTCCGAAAAAAAATTGCCACCTCTTGTATGTGTTGAATGTGGTTGTTCTCTTACAAATTTGAGTACCGGTTTTGATCAATACCGATGACTCGAATAGTGCTCATAATCGAACATAAATAAATGTGTGGCTACGACAAGGCCAATTAAAGTTGCATAGATAATATGTGAACTCTTTGCATCTCGTTGTGACTAGCCAATTATCGAATCGAGTTCTCCTATGATGAACATTGCACACTAGCAAAGTGTGGAGTCTTGTTTGACTTTGGTGTCAATGCCTTGTGTGATAAGCTTACCATGAACCATGTGTGATGACACCTAGAATTTGCCCCGTTGGTCCGGTTGACTAAGTGATGCAATTTCTTGAGATGATCTTAGGCAACTTTAAAGAGTATAAACCAATTTGAAATATACATCTTTTGTGGTCTACCTTGTGATTGTGTGAACCTCTTTTGAGCACCTTTGAACCTTAACCTTTTCTTGGAAGAAACTTGATAACATTGCTACCTTTTATTGACCCATTACCCATAATCCTCATAATGTGTGGTTTGTTTGAATCGCCAACTTAAGCCTAAGTTGGGGGTGTGGTGAAAAGAGAAGGCAAATCAAGTAAATGCAAAGGAGTCCCTCATGCCCATGTTTTGAGAAAAATGGAACCCCTCCATATAAAAAAAAAGAGAGAAAAAGAAGAAAAGATTGAAAAAGAAAAAGAAAGAAAAAGTCGTGAAATAAAGTTGTTGAATTACAAACAAAATGGCATTTCTAGTGACTCATGGAAGATGAAGAAGATGTGACTTTTGAGGTTGAATGGAAATGACAAAGAGAAGGAAAATGTTGTTCACATCACATTTCATGAGGATTTTCAGCCTATAAGCCTAAATGACCATACCATTATACTCAGCCCCGTTACAAGCCTTAAAAAGACCTTTTTGATCTTGAATGAGCTGAAGCAAAAGTCGATTGGAAAATAAGGTCAAACCTATGGGTGAAATCATACATTGTGTTCATCTTTGTGAGTGTGAGCGTTGCATTTGATTTCGGAACTTTAAATTGTTGAACCATTGTGTGTGAATATGGAATCATTCTTTGTGCGAGGGAATTTGATTTCCTTTGTTAATCTTGAGCTTGCATTTGAAGCAAGTAGAGTGAGCTCGAGATTCTTTGATAATGGTGAGTCACAACTTGAAACTTTGAGTGCACAATTGATCCTTGCATGAGTAAGTTGAGACTTTTTGTGTGCATTCATGATTGAGTCTTGTGTAGCACTGTTTGAAACATCCTTTTTGAACTGTTGAACTTGAGTTTTACTTAAGGATAAGCAAAAGTTTAAGCTGGGGGTGTAGATGAGTCCATGATTTGGACTCTTTTAGGGATTTATTTTAATGGATTTAGTGTCCTCAAATGCATATTTTGTCTTAATAACTGATGTAATTACTTGAATTTCAGGTATTTGAACTTAGGGACAAAATATGGGCAATATGGAGGAAAAAGGAACAAGGGAGGCATGAGGATCGCCTAAACCATTGGGCGAGTCGCCAAATGGCCTTAGTCTCACCCAATGTTCCAGTGTGCCAAGCCTTAAAGGAAAAAATCAAATAGGCGATCGAAAGGAGTAGTCGGCGAGTCGCCGAACGGTTTCGCGAGGTAGTGTCATGTTGCCCAAAGTTACAGAGCTTGAAGTTGCTGAAGGACAATGCAGAAAGGCAATGAACCAGACCAAAAGGGGGATCGCAGAGTGGATCGGCGATCCCAACTAACTGCGCCGAGTGTTCCTTTGCAGCACACCTTTTGACAACTATAAATACCTATTTGAATTTTTAGTTTATAATCAAGTTTTATATTTTATTAGAACTCAGTTTTAGAACTTAGTTTTTGGAGACAATTTTCCTTAGCTTTTGGAGATTTGAAGACTTCCAATTACAAGAAATTGGAAGTGGGTGCTGAAGATTCTTCATCGCAGACTTGTTTCAAGTGAATATAAATCGGACCCAGTTGATTATCATGCAATTTGGTATCGATTTCTTCCCTTTCACTATGTCTAGCTAAAACCCCAATTCTTGGGGTGTGATTTTGTGAATATGGATTAAATTTACTGCTAGGTATTGCTAATTGATTGTTTATTCACTCTTTAGAGGTGATTTCGTTCAGTAGTTGTGTTTGAATTAAATGGGGTTGTAGTTGCAAATACAATTTTATCTTTGTGTTTTTGACTTGCTCGAAAGAGAAGTTTTAAAACCAAAACTACTGAATCGATAGTGTATGGTTATTGGGTTGTCGTGGGTTCAGCTCTAGAGAGTGAATCCTAAACCCTCTCCCACATATTTAGCTCGAGAGAGTGAATGGACTAAGGTGAAGGTTGTGCTTCATTGCCGCTTATCGGTGTTCGAGAGAAATCGATTTGATTCAGGGTAAATTGTTCGAGAGAAAATTTACCCCCACTAAAGTCTATCCTATTTACAAATTTGCAGCGAGTTACTATCAATAGCATTTACCCGGTTGTGTATTTTAGCCCATATTCTTATCACATCCCAAGAATCCCATCTCCATATTTGCATTTTCGCTTTAGTTGTCACTTTAGTTGATAATTGCTTACAAAACCTCCTTTGATAATTGACACTTATGTCACCCTTGATTTATCATGTTTTTACTCATTAATGTCTATAGCTATAATTAACTTCAGCATATTTTTTCTTTTCCATTGATTCTCAATTACAAACCGCTCCCTGTGGGAACGATCCCAACCCTTGGTTGGGTTATATCACTATTGAACGATCATGGATGCTTAGTATTGGATGAAGCACCCGGATACATCAAGTCAATACTCTACTTTCCAATTGGTTTGTGGTTTAAAGATCGTACTAAGCTTAACACGAGTACCAAGACCCTTTTGGAAAGATTTCCAAAACTGAGAAGTGAATTAGGTACCACGATCGGAGATAATGGATAAGGGCACTACATGCAACCTCACCATTTCTCTCAAGTACGACTTAGCATAGTCCACCGCTGAATAAGAAACTTTGACGGGAATAAAATGATCCAATTTTGTCATACGATCTACAATAACCCAAATTGAATCGTGTTGTCGTCGGGTGTGAGGTAAACCAACTATAAAGTCTATAATCAAATCTTCCAACTTCAAAGTAGGAATATTAATTTCTTGAGGTAAACCTCTTGGCTATTGATGCTCAACTTTTACTTGTTAAAAATTAGGCACTTAGCCACAAATTCTGTAATATCCTTTTTTATCCCATTCCACCAATAGACCTCTCGCAAATCGTGGTTCATCTTGGTGGCTCCCTGGTGAATGGAATATCGAGAACTATGGGCTTCTAACAAGATCTTCTTTCTCAAGTCATCTACATTAGGAACACACAAATGACCTTGATAACGAAGCATACCATTTCCCCTTTGGGAGAAATCCTCTACGGACATGTTAAGCATAAATTTCTTCAATTCAACAAAAGTCGGATCAAGACCTTTCTTGGCTAGCACATCTGCCACAAAAGATTATTATGAACCATAACACCACCTTTGGTAGACTCGACTAACCGAACACCCAACTGGGCCAATCTATGAACATCTCGAACCAACTCATTTCTATCATCTTCAATATGAGCAACACTTCCCTTCGATAACTGACTAAGAGAATTCACCACCATATTTGCCTTGCCGGGGTGATAGAGAACAATCACGTCATAATCCTTTAGTAACTAAAGCCACCTTCTTTGGTGAAGATTTAGATCTTTCTGTTTAAACACATATTGCAAACTCTTGTGGTCAGTAAATACATCTACATGAACACCATACATATAATGCTTCTAAATCTTAAGAGCAAACACAACTGTCACTAGTTCAAGGTCATGGGTAGGATAATTCTTCTCGTGCACCTTAAGTTGCCTTGATGCATATGCAATGACTTTCTCATTTTTCATAAGGACACATCCTAACCAAATTCTTGAAGCATAGCAATAAACAACAAAACCATCAACTCTTTCAGGTAAAGTCAACACCGGAGCGGAAGTAAATCTATTCTTCAATTCTTGAAAACTCTTTTCACATGGTTCGGACCAAATGAACTTAACCTTCTTTTGGGTCAATGTCGTCAATGGAGAGGGAATTGATGAAAACCCTTCAATAAACCTTCTATAGCAACTAGCTAAACCCAAGAAACTTCTAATATCTGAAGGGGATAAAGGTCTAGGCCAACTCTTAACCGCATCCATCTTCTTATGATCTACCTCAACACCCCTACCGAAAACAATATGACTATGAAAAGCTACACACCTTAACCAAACTCGTATTTGCTAAACTTTGCAAAAAGTTGTTGGTCCTTGAGAACTTCAACACAATCCTCAAATGAGCAGTATGCTCATCTTCACTCCTCGAATAGATCAATATATCATCAGTGAACACAATCATAAACAAATCAAGATATTGTCTAAACACCTTATTTATCAATCTATAAATGCCGCCAAAGCATTAGTTGACCTGAACGACATTACCAAAACTCATAATGGCCATATCGAGTTCGAAAATCCGTCTTCAAAATGTCATTTTCCTTCACCCTCAATTAGTGATAACCCAACCGAAGGTCAATCTTAGAGAAGTAACTTGCTCCTTGAAGTTGATCAATCAACTTATCTATCCTTGGGAGAGGATCTTTGTTCTTAACGGTACCCTTGTTCAATTGTCGGTAGTCAATACACATATGGAGTGAACCATCCTTCTTTCTAACTAACAAAACTGGAGCACCCCATAGAGAGATACTCGGTCGGATGAAGCCCTTATCCAACAAGCCTTTCTTTTGCTCTTTCAATTTCTTAAGTTCTTCCGGAGCCATTCGGTAAGGAGGAATAGAGATATGTTGTGTATCTTGGAGCAGTTCATCCAAAGTCTATTTCTCTCTCAGGAGGAATACCGGGTAGATCATCTGGAAACACTTATGTAAACTCATCTACAAAGGGGGTCGACTCAAGAGTAGGGGTTTCAAATACATATCCCTCACCCTAACTAGATGGTATAAGCAACCCTTAGAAATCATCTTTCTCATCTAAGACAAGAAACAAACAGGCCTTTCGGCATAGAATTTCCTTCTTTCCACTTTAGGATAGGTTCATTTGGAAACTGGAACTTGACCACTTGATTTCTACAATCAATAGATGCATAACATGAATGCAGCTGATTTATACAAAGGATAACATCAAAATCTAGCATATCAAGCTCTACAAAGTCAACATGAGTGACTCTATGGGACAGGGAGATGATACATTTTCTATAGACCCTCTTAGCCACAATAGAATTGCTAACTAGAGTAGAGTCAGATGAGAATCTAATAATATATCCGCAAGAATATCAAACCTCATAGTCATATATCACATCACGAAAGACAAGGTAGCACTGGGGACAAGTAAAGCATAAACATCAAGTTGAAAGACTTTCAACATACCGGTAACCACATCGGGAGATCCGTCTTGCTCATGACGAGTCTGAAGAGCATAGAATTGGTTTTTCTTATCACTTCCACTAGAACCTGATGAAGGGTATGGTTGAGCCCGTCGACGATTATCTCCTTCATTCTTAGCAACTGAGAGACAATCTCTTATCATATGATCCATCTTTCCACAACCAAAGAATGCATTAGAATCAGCTAGACATTTACCTGCATGCTTTCTTCGACACTTAGCATAAGTAGACAATGAAGATCCACCACCATTCACTCCTGGAGGTTTAGTTTTAGACACAGTATCTTTGTTGAACTTAGGAGGAGCATTGGAGGAACCTTGACCGAAAGACCTTTGTCAGAATTTAGAACGACCATGTCATCAGACCTTGAATGTAAGAAGTTACCATCAGCTGTCCTTGCCTTCTTTGTCTTCATAGATCTTTCCCTAAGTTTCTCCTAAACTATTTGTTGAGCATGAACCATAAGACGGTAAATGTCCATATCATTGATAATCATAGCAGTACGACATTCCTTAACCACCATTTCAGACGCACCCTAAACAAACTTACTCATTCTTGCCCTAGGGTCAGCAACCATAGTAGGAGAATATCAAGAAAATTG
This sequence comes from Solanum acaule, assembly GCA_036250505.1. Taxonomy (NCBI): domain Eukaryota; kingdom Viridiplantae; phylum Streptophyta; class Magnoliopsida; order Solanales; family Solanaceae; genus Solanum; species Solanum acaule. Next base: position 14,796 of record JAJOOR010023864.1, read on the forward strand.
TGTGAACTTTAGAGCATATTCCTTCACACTCATGTTTCCTTGACGAAGATTAATGAATTCAAGAACTTTTGCCTCTCTCATCTAAAAGGGAAAGAACCTATCAACGAAACCAACCTTGAACTTTTCCCAATCAAGAGGACTCGCATCTTCCACCATATCATCTTTCCATTGGTTGAATTATATTTGAGCAACACCCTTAATTTGATATTCACCTTTCATAGTTCAGAACCCACATTAAATCATGAAAATCTAGAAAATATAGGTTAAACATGGGTTCATGGGGATTAATCTTAAAAACATGGAATTATGTCAATTCATGCTTAATAGATCATAAAACAATCAATTATATCAATATTGAAAGGAACGTATAACATAGAAGAAACCCCTAACTTCAATTGAGAATTTGTAACTTCAAAATTGGGGAATTTAAGAACTCTATGGAGGAAAGGGCTCCATAGATGAAGACTATCATACCTTAGTGTTCAAAGCCCACAAGAAATGGTAAATTGGGGACTTGATCAGGAAACCCAAAGTTGACTCCTTCTACATCTTCTAGAGAGAGAAATATTATTGGGAGGATGAACTTGTTCAACTTTTGGAATTTTAGAAGAATGAACTGAATTGGGTGATTTTGGGGGTAAAAATCATTATATAGGGCTTTGGGTAGAACAAAAATGACATAGTACTGAATTAAAATAATCTGGAAAAGACCTAAAAGCCCTGACTTAAAAGTCGACGCAACCACTTAACGAAGGCCTTCACGGACCATCAAGGTAACCACGAACCATTATTTCCACTGTGGTCCTTGACCAGTAGCTAGGGGAGGGAACCCTTCTTGGTAGGCCACTTGACGACCTCCACCATGGCCTGTCAACCTCACCACGGACTGTCTAGGCCTCCATGGGAGGGACGCTGGCCATGGCAGTTTCTGGCAAGTCCTCATGAGCCCCATAATGAGCTGTGGTCCCCATCATCGCCCGTCAAGGGCTCCGTGGAAGCTCCATGGCCTAGTTTTGGGCTGGTGACTTTCCTGGTATGCCTATTTTCTAGCCTTCTCGATTCTAAGGTGTTACAGGGTATTAGTAACAAAAAATTGAGTACGAATGAAAGGATCGGCTTTGCAAGAGATGTGGGAAAGTTTGAAGTCCACAGAACTATCATAGATTAAGCATGTCCAAGGATACTAATAATAATGTTCAATTACAATATCATAATGAATACATAGTGTGTCCTTAAGGAAATTATTTTTCTCAAGTACTTGAGGTTAGAGGAATATATCCTCCCAGGATAGAATAATTTTACTCACCAGTGTATTGGTACAAAAAAAAAATGGTGTCAGCAAACCACTTTAAAGGGGCAAATTACACTAGAATACTAGATTTAGGTATATAGAAAAAGAAGAAGTTTAGAAAAATTAGTAATGAATTTTTTTAGGAATCAAAGGTATTTATAGTTCCTGGAGTATTATTTCTAAAAGTTTGCAACGGACCTTACAAAACAATCACTTAAGAAACAACTATTTCATAAAGTTTGGAATCTTTTAGAACAGTCATTTAATAAACTGTGTGAAATTTGATTAAATAGGGGAAATAAACAAGTCACTCAGATCCGGATCGAAATTGGGTCGTTTGGATTGGCTAATTTAATTATTAGATAAGTAATCATTAATTAAATATACAAGTAATTAAATAATTAAATGAATAATAAAACTTGTTCCAAAAAAATATATCGATCATTTTCCAAAGCTGAAACTGAAGCCGAGTTCAGCAAGCGAGCGATGACGATGATGCGATGGAGTCTCTATTTCCAACCCTTTTAACAACAAGTAGAAATGTATCCTTATTTGAAAACTTGAACAATTCTTTCCACCACTAATGAGCTAGGGAGAAATGCTTACATTAAGGCATAGGGAACACTTCACATTCTCTCCATTTCCCATTTATTCTTATTATTCCCAACTGTCATGACCCAAGACTACCCTTAGAGATGATAAGATGCCTAGAGCCATGAATGACCCCAAGCCAACCACAAGGAAAAGAACGACACTAAGATAGCATACATAACTAACATAGCATGGAAAGCTACATAAAGTCTCAACTGACTAACATAACATAAAAGAGAAATTTGAATATAAAGACAACATATGTGGACTACTAACGTCTGAAAGGCCTTTAAACATAAGTGAGTAGGTAGAAAAAAAAATTCTAATTCACTTGAACAATCTGAAACGTAAAGTAAATTCTGGAATGAAAATAATAAAGTATGACCCCAAACCATAAGGACTCACCAAACTAGTGTTGGCTAACCGAAATTTGTACTACCTACGAGATTGATGGGATGCCTTAGAACCTATATTATGAGACAATAGAGAAAAAAAGTACGCAGTCAATATTCGGAATGACTGCGTATTGGGAAATACAAAAACATGACATAACAACATAATAAGTCTGGAAACATGCTAATATGATGACCAAGTAACACTACTAAAAAACTGCCAAAAAGAGACCGGAAGCGATGCAATCAATGTCGTCGCTTTTTGGCTAGACGCTTTTCCAAATGCGACGGACTGTGTCTCTTTTCCTACGTAGAAAAAGCGACGGACGCGACGGACCAAACCACCTATCCGTCGCTTTTTCTACAATATTTTTTACAGCTAGTTTCTGCTACCCACCTGCAAAAGCAATTCAATTCAATTCAATTCAGTTCAGCCCCAATCAAACACAAAACATTATAAAGAAGCTACACAAAATAAAAAACAACAAACTTAAATTAACATACAAAAATTATGATTTAAAGACTTATAAAGTATTTCAAAATTCGTTTCAAAATTACAAAAAAAATCGTTTCAAAATTACAAATAGTTCATAAAGACTAAATTTTATCAAGATTTCTAAAGTTCCACCTAATAATTACTTCATAAATTCTATAAATCAAGATTTCTAAAGTTTACAACCTAAAGTTTAACATCCTACAATAATTCAAGATTTTTAAAGTTCACAACTTAAAGTTCTAAAATCCCACAATAATTCAAGATTTCTAAAGTTCACAACCTAAAGTTCTAAAATTCTAAGATAATTCAAGATTTCTAAAGTTCACAACCTAAAGTTCTAAAATCCGACAATAATTCAAGTTCTCTAAAGTTCACAACTTAAAGTTCTAAAATCCTACAAAAATTCAAGTTTTCTAAATTCCATAACTTAAAGTTCTAAAATCCTACAATATTCAATATTTCTAAAGTTCACAACTTAAAGTTCTAAAATCCCACAATAATTCAAGATTTCTAAAGTTCATAACCTAAAGTTCTAAAATTCTAAAATAATTCAAGATTTCTAAAGTTCACAACCTAAAGTTCTAAAATCCCACAATAATTCAAGTTCTCTAAAGTTCACAACTTAAAGTTCTAAAATCCTACAAAAATTGAAGTTTTCTAAAATTGATAACTTAAAGTTCTAAAATTCTACAATAATTCTAGATTTCTAACGTTTCACAATCTAAAGTTTTAAAATCCTACAAAAATTCAAGTTCTCTAAAGTTCACAACTTAAAGTTCTAAAATCCTACAATAATTCAAGATTTCTAATGTTCACAATCTTATAAAGTTCTAAAATCCTACAAAAATTCAAGTTCTCTAAAGTTCACAACTTTAAGTTCTAAAATC
>JAJOOR010023865.1:0-22701 GCA_036250505.1 Solanum acaule
ATTAGAAGTATATATATAATTTAATGTAAGTATTCTATTATAATAGATAGTATATTTAATATACAGTATAAGTATATATGTAATATAATGTAAGTATTCTACTATAATAGATAATATATAGTGTGTATATTTGCATATTTGATATACATTATAAATATATTTAGTTACAATATAAGTATATAATATAATGTAACTATTTATTATTTAGATAGTATATTGTCATAAATAGTTATAATTATTACAAAATGTAATAGATAAGAATACACTATATTGAATATTGATTCAAGTTTTCGAATTAATAATTAATAAACATTGATTACAAAAAATAGTCGTCTTGGTCCATTATTGGAAATTGGGCCCGGCCCTTCAGGAATGGTAGCAAAACCTTACTCGAGAATGGGCCGATTTTTTTTCTCTGCCATTTACTATTCCGATTGGTACCTGCCCGGTCCATTATTGGGGAACGGGGTTCGGTATATCGGTAGAATTTTTTTTAATGTGCGGGGCTGGCCTAGCCCGGCCAAGTTAACATGCTTACTTTGATCAATCATACATGATGGAAAAGAAATCATCTAAGTAAGAAAGAAGAATTTCGCCTCACATTCATACAATCACTACAAGAATTGTGATTTATTGCGGCGACCTTTAGTGGCAACTCCCATAGTTTCCACAAAAGCATGAGCATTTGCAACGACTTGGAAAAGTTGCCGCAAAAGGTTATGGTATTACGGGAGACCCTAATTCTTGCCACTAAAAGTAGCACTTTTCGTGGCGACTATGTTTTGGCCGCCACAAAAATGAACTAAAATTTTCAAATAAATTTTGGTTGAAGAATTACCAGTGGCGACCAATAAGATGTCGCTGCTAAAGGTGTTTTGTGGCGACTTTATCGCTACTAAATGTTCATGTTTAGTAGCGACATTTTATGCTGTAACTATTCTTTCTTTTGATAGTTGAGTGTTCTTTTGAATTGGAAGTCACATTTTTATAATAGTTATGGTGAATGTATCGTATATTTTGATCCTATTAGTAATAAAAAAATCAATACTTATTGCAATTTCATAATTAAACACATGCAAAAAAAATTTAGTAAAGTTTTAATAACTAGTTTAGAGTACGTGTTGTGCACGGTGTGTCTAACATCAATCAAAATAACTGTATACAAGAAAAACAAAATATTTAAAAAAAAAAATAGCAATTGACATTAAAATAAATATTATATCTATCAGAATAATAAAAATTTCATATATAAAGGTTAAAAAGTTATTTTAAAAAATGTGAGCCACTTTCTTTAATATTATTTATTTATTTTATTTACCACATTATGTTGTCATCACGAAATTCCTAAAGAAATGTATTTGAACTGTTAAATACTAGAAAAATAAAATGTGGATTTTGTAGTGCCAAATTTTAGTCCAAATAATGCTGGCGAAATTCCTATTGTTTTCTAACGTGATTTTTTATTACTTTCTATCTCCTGTGATGCACTTTGTTTAAAAGATAATTTACTCTTATCATATAGTTTTTCATAATTTTAAATATGATAAAGATAATTAATTAATAATTTAAGAAAAATAATGAATGATAATTTTGTATAATGTAAATCTTTTAACTAAGATAAAACTTTCAATCAATATTTTAAGGACTATCATGTTTTTAAAGTAATATAAATTATAATATAGAGTTAGTTAAATAAATTTATAAAGTAACTTTGATAATAGTTAGCGACTTTTTTTGTTTTTACTATGTTGTTCATTAAGAATCATTTTAATTTCTTAAGATAGATAATTAAAAATAAAACAATAAAAAAGGAGAAAACAAAACAAATAAAAATATAAAGAATAAAGATAATTAAAAACAACCCTAAATGAATTGCTCCTCCAATTTCAAAACGCAGATTTTCATATAACAACCACACTTGTCCCTTTTCCTCCAATTCCCTCCTCTGCTTGCACCAAATCCGTCCCCAATTTTTAGGGATACCACGTCAAATTCGCCGCTTCCACTCATATTTTTCTTAGTTTCTCTTCATTAGTGAGGGATCGCAAAATTGATGAGATGATTTCTACTATTCCTAAATGTCAAACCCTTGTTAACTTTGTCCGTCTCAGAAGTTAGACAGGAAGCAACAAGACTTGACATGCTTACTCTCTTGCGATGGGTGAAAGGTATCTTCTTTGGGGTTTCCTTTTTCCACAAATCTGTTGGACGAATTTGTTCCTCGTTTTTTTCAGTTTTCCATTTGTGTTAGAAATAATATTTAAATGAATATGTTAGAGTTGTATGCTAGTTGTCAAAATGGAGTGAGTGACTAGAAATGGAGGATGCCAAAAAGAATGGAAAGATGTTGAGAATATTGTGGTAGAGTCAAAAACTAAGACTTTCAATTACAGTTGGAAACCTTAAGGGTCTGCTACTGATGAGGAACAGTCCGTTGAGTCATTGTTTCTGCTCTTATGTCGGTCCTCAACATATCGCTAGCGTATCAGTCATTTCACTCAATATATGTATTGCGGTTTCTATAATTGCATAATATGGATCCTATATCTTTGAATAGAAATGTTTATTTGTTAACTTCATCAATATGAAATTGTGGCTACCGTTTCTGCTTGATGTCTATTTGTTTACTTGTTTTTGACTCATCTACCCATTTTTCTAAGCTGGTTGATATAGTACTTTCATTTTTGACAGTTATCTAATTCTATGCACATAGGAGACTTGACTTAGGGACTTGAGAGTCATTAAACTTAGAGGCTAAGATTTATCTAGCAAAGATTCATAAAAAGTTAAGTTTTCCTTTTGTCCCACTGTTTAGAAGAGTGCGCATGCAAAACTTCTATTTTAGCATATTAAACTTGTATAGGACATGTGTCTTCCATTTAAAGTTTTTAAGTGTTTGAAACAGTTGCATGTTTCCTTTCTAAGAAAATCATTTCTATTCATACTTTCTTTAAAAACAGACAATGATAATAATCAAATAGATAATCCTTTGTAGTGTTAGTTAAACTAAGTTTAAGGACTATCTTTGGAGAATCGTTGAATGATGCTTGTTACCTTCTTCTCTGAGTAAATAAAACCTACCTAGAATCTCAAAAGTTTTACATATTAAAACGGAGTAGATATATCAACCAAGCTGGTGAAACTTCTTTTGGTTCTTGGACATATATGCAGTATTATACTAGCAACAAAACGTCAAGGTCATTCCTCCTATCTTTTCTATTTGTAGTCTCTCCATGAAGTAGATGCTATAGGATGAGATCTCATTTGTTGCTGAAAATTGATTCATGCTATTACCTTGCTTCAAACATCATGTTATAGGATTAGATCTCATTTTTTGTTGAAAGTTCATTCATGATAGTACCTTGACTTCTATTAATCTTCCTTCTACTTTTATTCTCTGTGTGAAGCTCAGAGATCAACAGACCAGAAAATAAGGGGATTGCTTCTGCTTTGAATTTGTTGGAGGAGTCAAAGAAGGTTATAGATTTAAATTTCAAAGGTGGACCAATCTCATATGCATATCTACACCAATTTGCTGGTAAGGAATTTTAGATGCTAGTTTGTTATGTGGTAGGCTTCTTGCTTCTTTTAAACAAGTTATGTCCGATTTATCAACAAGTTTTATCTGATTGATCTTCCAATATGCTAATTTTAACAACTCTCAGTCATTACACTTCTTCCTAGCTGCAACATTAATATGAATACACCTTGAAGGAGATTTACCAACAATTCGCCTTCTTTCTTAATATATAATTAGTGGGAGATTGTCTGGTCAATTTACTTGCGTTGTAATCAACAATAAGCAGTCCCTTGAATGTAACAGTTACTGGAGTCTTTCTATCTTTGACTGTTATCTTCTTACCCCTTTTTTTTTGCTGCATTTCTTTTCTAAGTATATTGTCATTTAGTGCCCACATTTTGTCTAAGGTAAACTTGATTTCCATAGCTAAAATTGCACTGATATGACCAACTATTGAATGACATCATAAGGATAAGATAGATTACTTTAATTATATTTTTTTAAAATGACATCAACCTTTATCGCTTCTGCAATTAACACTTTTTCCCTTAGCAATTGTGGTGGTAATGCAGAGAAGGAAACTTTGTTGTAATCTGCATATGGTTCTAATGGACAAGTTAGCTTTCTTTGAATGTATTTAATTTCCCTGGTTAGTGGACAAACACGTATCTTTGAGCTCCATGAATTTTCCTTTTTATTGCTTAATGTCACGAAGATTCCATTCTTAAAAGATAAAACAAGATAACAACCAAAAGGAGATGTAGTCAATTATAATATTTATTCTTTATGATTTTCAGAGTTACAAAATGAAAGTGAGTTATCTATCATGACTTGTGCTGGTTAATCTAGTTTTTACAGGAAAGTATGTGCTATTGCTTAATTTACCATTTTTACTTTTTAAAATGTGTTTGGCATTCTTTTAATATGTTCCAATATTCATGTGGTCTCCCTTTTTTCTTTCTTAGATTATAAGAATGATTTTGTGTTTTTCTTAATAACAGGGACAATGTTTTATTTTAAAACAATCACGAATGACATTGAGCAAGGTGGAATTTAATGACTATATGTTTTATCTTTTTCATATGTAAATGCATAAAATGTGCAATAACACATTATGTAGTAGGAGAATATCTTTAGTTGACTTTTTAGTGGTAGACCTTTGATATTTCGATTCAAGGAATGTTTTTGGTGCATTCCGTAGTAATATTGGATGCTTTTAATATATATAAATACACCTAAATATTTATTTTAGAATATTAGGTCATAATCCAAAATCTATTAGCATTCATTTTTTTTTTTGTTGAAAAATTATGTTTTAGTGGCGACAAATGGTTGCCATGTAAGTGGCTATTGCAGCGACAGTAGTTATTGTTAAAAATATTATTAGTTTTTGTGGCGAGTGATGTCGCCACTAAAGGCTTATCAGTAGGGGCGACCTATTGAAATGGAACTGGTTCGTCAGAATTTTCATTGAGCTTAAGGTGGCGACTAAAATCGTCACTAATTTATGTTTTTAGTGATGACTATCTATAGTCGTCACAAATAACATTTAGTTATGGAAGTACTATCTACGGCACAAAAGTCGCCACTGAAAGTATTCAGTGACGATTTTCTAGGATTCAGTGGCGACTTCTCTCACCACTAAAAGTACAGTTTCTTGTAATGAATACAAGGATAACTCTGACCATGACTCTATTACCATCTTTTCTAGTGGGAATTGTGATTTCAAATAACTAAAAGCATTAGCGAGGATGCCCATTAGCTTCTCTTTCAGCTTCTTAACTGTGTGCGTCCTTTCGTTAGGGCTTGTCTCTTCAAATGGGATGTTTTCGTTTTTTTCCTTCAAATGAATTTTGGCCTTAATTGTTTTTTTCAAAAGGGAACTTATAATGCATAAGTATAAACTTATGTTTTATGAAAAAATATTTAATTATTTGGTAGTACAATAATTAAAGACCAACATAGAGTATGGACAAATATGCAAATGACTTATATTTGTTCACTTTATGTTTTTCCAAAGAGCCCTCATTATTTGTCAATGAGATAAAAGGAGTTACATCTACATAATTCCTATCATTCATTAAAATTTCAATAGCTGAAAAGAAAATTAAAAAATTGTGAAGCTATCAATAATGTAATTTCTATGTTCGACAAACATTCTAGACAGAGAGTTAACCACATAAAATCTACAACTATTTTTCTAACTACTACTCAAAATAATTAATCAAGGATATTACTAGTCAAATAGATATCAAATGCAACATTTTATTTTTAAAGTGATGTAATCCAAATTTCCTCAAGACCATTCACTCAAACCTAAGTTTAAAAACTACAAAGGATGCCAGAGTAGTTCATAAAGATGGAGGTTCTTGAGATTGTGTTGATTACAAGGGGATTCCATGCCTTGAATAATAACATATATGCTTGGAAGGATATCCCAGTTGAGCAACACCATGCTTGGATGATAACTTTGAGCATGGGTGGTCCAATGAAGCGAGAAAGAGAAATTGGAGTTTTTGTTCACTTTGGTGATAGGAGGACCATCGTCAAAATCGCCTTGAGCTCACCAAAGTACCAACAAGTCTCTCCAACATACATATTTGGACTACCTACTAAGGCAAGATTTAAGGAGTTCGGTGAATCACTCAAGTCCTCTTCGTGGGCTTAACTTTTCGTCCCTTTTGGGCTTTCTGTAATAGTTAGCGTAAAAACTATAAATAGGTATTCATATTATTCCATTAATGATGTTTTGATGAATATTGATGACTGATGAATTGGATCTCCTTTGAGAGACTTGGAAGCTCGGTAAAGCTTCTATTGAACCTTGCTTAGAAACGGGGTTTCTTGGAGATTCAATTTCCTTGAGGTCTTCGTAAAAGATTTGGTGCGTGATTCAGATTATTCGATTGAGGTCTATAGGTTTAGTATAACTTTAGGTGTTGCGTTAATCTATTTATATTGATTAGGTGCTTATTTAGGGATCGTAATTGAAAGTTTTAGGTTTTAATACATCCTTTGGTTGTCAATTGTTCCTTTTCTTATATCTCTTCTTCTATCTTTTTTTTTGTCTCCACATTTTTGTTCTTTTTAGTGGTTTGAATTACATTTTTTGGTATAAGAGTCGGGAACAAATCTAGTCTTGGATTTGTTACAAAAAAATCAGTAAAAAATGTTTTAGAGAAAAACCCAAATATATTTTGTTGATTGTATGTCTTGTTTGAGTTTTCAATGCTAGATTCTTGATATCTAGTGTGTATTGAGTCTATATCTGAGAGTTTACTTTATTTGGATGTTTCTTAGGATTTCACCATTGTTGGAAATGAAGAACTTGAAAACCAACTAAATGAATTTGTAGATTTAGATGAAATTGGAGATTCATCGGGGTTGGGGTTTGATCTCTATTTCTTTTAGAATTCGGATATGAAATTTAGGAGAAAACTAAGTAGACATCTATTTGGTTTGAAAATTGGGTGTTCTTCATGTCTTGAACAAAGTTGGAAATTGGTTTTAAAATATGAAGATTTGGAGTGTAAATTGAGCACTAAAGATATTGAACTTTGTTTACCTTTTCATAAGAAGCGTAAATCTTGAATTTCTTAAAATTTGTAGCTAAAAATTAGAGAGTTGTGAATTTTGGGTGTTCATCTTGTTTATAGTGTTCTTGAAGAAATTTATATATTTAAAAGGGAAGATCCTTGAAAAGAGGTGTTTGATCCAAATGAAAAAGAAGAGTAATTGTATTGGTACAAAAGAGAATTCACTAAAATGGGGAAATACTAGGTTAAGGGAATACAAGCGGACAAAAAAAGATACCAAACATGAATGCATTTCAGGTGTACTAAGGGCTACTTTGGCAAGTTAAATTGATCTCACCAAAGTAAAGGGAGATAAGCCAAAGTGAGGGTGAGTTTGCCGAAATCTCTAGGAACCTTCTTCCCATTTTGGCGATGGGGAATCCAAGATTTTTTATCTCATGGATCATTTGGTGATGTGAGGGGTACTTTGGTGATGTTAAGGTGAACTTTGGTGAATTATTTTGAAGTTAGGTGGCTCGAGCTTCATTTTATGTGCCGAGTCACATGTTTTAACTTCCTAGTTTTGTTTTCTTGACTCCTCCTCATTTATTTAATTCGAAAAAACTGATTTCCAACTAGTAATTGTTCTTACATAGTTGTTGATAAGTCTCGTGTCCATTTTTCTTTCCTGTTCTTTCTTTGTGTGCTTTTCTAGTTCTTACTTCATAGTTAACTTCTTGATTCAAGTTTGATTATTTTAATCAAGTCGTCTATTCTTAATTCATTGAAATACATCAATTCCAAATGAAACCATTAATTGACACTTATGTACCACTAGAGATTTTAGGGAAGGTTCAACGTTAGCGGAGAAAATTTGTGAGGTATTCAACTGAGAGAAAATGGGATTGTTGGTGAGAGGCTTTTACTACTAACCTTGTTTTCTAATTTTGTAGGCACAAAAGAGATATAGTGAAGTATGTCATCAATAGCCTCAGATCCATGTGACTATGATACGGTGACTAGGATTGTAGTGATGGAGGCTATGAATATGAAGATGATGGGGATTATGAATGCTATGATGATAGCCATGATCAGGAAGAAAATGGAAATGAGAGCTACTATTTCGGAGGAGAATTTGAGAAAAATGGTGATTATAACTCTTATGATGAAGAGGGAGAGGACGAAGAGCCTTGTGATGGTTCTTATCGTAAAGATAGAGAGGATGAATAACCTTATGATAGTTCCTATTACTATGACAGAGAGGATCTAGATCCTTTTGATTACTCTTATGATAATGATGGAGCACATGAGTCCCATTCCGAGAATGAAGAAGTGAGGTATAATATTTCTCCTATATACACCTTATAAGAATTATGGTGAGAATTCCCATAAGACTTGTGAAGATTCGTATTCTTTTTCTTGTGGTATTTTGTATCCTAGTTGAAGTGGTGTGTTTGGTTATGCTAGTTCAAGTCAAAGTAATTCAGCGGGAAGAAAAAAACATGCATCTCTAATATCCAGGGATACTACATCATATACTTATCATTCCAATGCACAATTATTGGTATATAGGAACCAATACAAATATAGGAAGATGTTCTATGGACGTCAATTCAAAAAAGCCCATTCTTCCTATTTTGGAAGGAAAGTGTCATACTAGGCCAATCTTGAGTCAAAGTGGCAATATGAGAAGAATTTCAAAAGTCATGATTTGGTTGATGTTGAAAAATTCATATATGCCATTGAAAACTTTATTGGGTTTACATTGAGTCAGTGGAAATCCATGAATATAGTCGAAGGAGTGTTGGTTACTCTAAAAGTCCAAAATAGGATGATTTCAAAAGCGCTATCTAATACGTGCCGGAGAGGTATATACAACAACAACACACAAAGCTTTATAATATTGACCCGAGAAGACAAGCTCTTAAAATAAAGATTAACATTTGTGAAACTTTATGGTATTCTTTTGTCTTTGATGATTTGTGTAATCTAAACTATATCACACCATCTACAATAGACTACTTAAGAGGCTACCTCAAATACCAAAGGTGTTAATTATACACCATGAAGGGATATAAGGTTACAAAATGTGTAAAGGTCTCTTTCACACGTGATGGATAATATGAGAAGGTTTGTTGTGCTGTAACAACAATGGACTTTTGTCAATTATGTTGGGAGCCAAAGTGTTTAACAAACATAGGGTTCCAAATGAGCAAAATGGTCCAAGCATGTTGTGGATCAATGGTGAACACATATATTCATCCTCCCAAGGTGAAAAATGTAACATCCCGAAAACTAGTAGTCTTAACTAGAGCTTGTCTAAGTGTTAAAGTCATAAAATTTGCTTCTCGTACTTAGAATGAAGGGTTTAGGGGTTTACCGTCAAGGTACGACTCCTCTAGAACAAACCACCAAACTGCCCTAAAAAGTGGACCCACTGATAGGACCTACGCCCCGTAGGGTGGTCCACGCTATGTGGGTAGAGCCTCATGGGTCAAGGCCAGGTCAAGGAGATGTATACCCCAACCCACGCCCCACCAGTATAGTCCGTGGGTCAGTCCACTCCAGTGGGTGGGGGTCGTGGATGGACCTGTGGACTGTAGTCTTAGGGGTGATTAAGACTAGGTTTGTTTAGGTAATTTCCTTTTTAATTAGTTTTAAGTGGAGTCATTTTGTATTATTTTAATACACCAATATAACAGTTTTTAAGTCATTAACCAACACATTCACTTCATAAAATCCCAAAACCCAAATCCACAATCAACTTTCCCCAAATAAACTATCTCTAGAACTCCAAGGAAGAAGAGAAAGAGAAGTAAAGCTAGGGTTGAAGAATCAAGCTTCTCTCCTCAAATCCGTGGTAAATCTTCAATAAGGTATGATAGCTCTTCATCTATAGGTAGCCTTCACCCATGGAGCCCCTTCAAAACCCTAGTTTCAAAGCTAGAAAACCCAAAAGCTAGGATTTGACTTCAATCTCATGGATTTCTTTCAAATTCATTTTTAATGATTGGATTATGATTGTTTATGGATATATTGATGATTTTATATGATTTTAAGTTGAATTACTCAAGAATCCATGAATTTCCCTATTTTTCCAAATTGGAACTCAAAGTGTGGGTATTGATTGATACAAGTAGAATGTTATAGAATTATGAATGTAAAGAATTGTTTACTTGAATTATATAGTAATTGAGGAATTCCTATCGTTTTTATGTTGAATTTCCCCAAGAACCCATGAAATCCCCATATCCCCAATTTACAAACTTGTGATGTGAGAGAATTGTAGAAAGATAAATATCATGAGAATGTGCTTGTAGTAATTGAACTATTTGAATCATGTTATTATCCATGTCTAATGTAGTAATTCTAGATGTGTTGATGAATCATGATATTTGGTCCTTGAAGGGAAATTTATGAGAATTATGCATGACTATGGGATATATGTATATGCTTTATGAACACTTTGAGAGTAAAATGGTTATGACTATGATGTAATGGTGGTTTTGTTGAAAGGCTATTCTCACACACACACTTATGAATGAAGTTTCTATGATTATTCTAATGATGTGTTGATTGAAAAGCTATTCGCAATTATACACTTATGAATGAATATGCCATGTTGTGAAAGGTTTTCACATATAATGATGTACCTTAAATCGGTAGGCTAAAGGCATCCCTTTCATGTGTAATTAAAGAGCTATCTTGAATGATATACCTTGAATAGGTAGGCTAAGGGCATCCTATTCATGTGTAATTAAAATTTATCTTTATTAATACACATTGAATAGGTATGAAAATGGAATCCCTTTCATGAGTGACTAATGAAGTATTCTAAGGATTTGCCTTGACTTGGTAGACCAATGGTACCCCTTTCATGAGGAGTGAAAGAGATATTCTAATGATGTACCTTGAACTGGTAGGGAAATGGCATCGCTTTCATGAGTAATGATGTTAATAGAGAATTAAGTACTCCATGGGAATTTAATGCTTAGCACCGAGTGGATATTGTGAGGTGGAAACTCTCCCTATGTACGGCCGGGCTTCCAATAACAACCTCCTTATCCCATAACTATGTGCCCCCATAGGTTATTTAGCTAGTGGATCCACCTAAAAGCTAATACATGTTAGTTCTACCTTAGGCAAGTAGGACACCTCTTTTCAGTGTGGGGCATGACACCGGATTCCATGTTAAGCTCACATGGTCTATGTCGGTTACGGCTTATTCCCACTATGAACAAGAAGATGAACTATGAACTATGGTTACTCAAGAAGAACTACTTAGTATGGATGGGGGTATGGGACTTTATACATGCATTGCACAAGTAGGCTTGAGAGAAGTTATGGTGTGTTCCTTTTATGTCATGATGGTTTATGAAATGAAGTATGCTTAATGTGGATTGTTGCTAAGAGTTGCTTTCGTTGATATGACCTAGTAAATGTGAAGGTTTCCTTGTCTCTGAGTATTAACTAAAGATGAGATCAAAGAATGAAAATTATGGTTATGGTGGCCTAAAAGTGGTACTTAGTATAGATGGGATTATGGGATCTTTATCTATGCATTGCACAAGTATAACTTAGGTTTACTTATGAGATGGTTCCATTATGCTATGATGATTTATATGTTGGATATGCTGATGACTTATAATTTTACACTAATGTGCATGATGATTCTCAAACTTAGTAAAGTGCATGCTGTACAACTAAAATGTCCTTTTTAGCATGTTTTCAAGGTTTTTATGCATGGGTATCATACTTAGTGCATTTTTGTACTAACCCATATTTTCTACATTTTCTACAAAGTGTAGGGCTTGGAGATATCGACTTCCATCCGCGTGGCTAGGTTCATAGTAGATCAAGGAGAGAAGTTATGGTGAGTCCTCGTAGCATTCGAAGGCTTGACCACCATGTCCTTTTAGTCTTTCTTTTATTTTTTAAACTTTTGTATGGGTTGCGTCCCAAAGTTTTAGTTTAAATGGTTATAGATGGTTTGAGACAAAGTGTTGATTTTCGCTTGGTTTTATAAAAGACTTCGATTGTAAAGAAAAAAGTTTTAAATTTCCGCACCATTTCCTATTATCCTATGGTATGATATGCTAAGAGGCTTTTCAGAGTCTTGTATGTCGTGTCACATCTAGGGGTATTTTTGGGTCGTGACAAACTTGGTATCAGAGCACAAGGTTTTGGAATGATTCTAGGGCATCTCGAATCACGTCTAGTAGTCTTATTCATAGTGTGAAGCACGCCACATTTATGAATAGGAGGCTATTGGATGTTTAGGAATTCTCACTTCTTCATTATCTAAGTCGTACAATAGAGTTTAACTCTATAAGGTCTCTCTTCTACTCCTTATTCAATGGTCTTCAGGATATGACCACTTGAAGGGCTCATGCTGCAAGGATCGAGGGAGAAAAGGTACTAGATAAGACTTAATATGATAGATTTAGATGATATCTTTTGGTATAAATGGGTTGCATTATGGTTATGTGTGCTTGTTGGTAGAACCCGACTTAGTCATGCTGAGTTTGAGGGTGTGTTGGAGGATTTAATGAATAGGGTGTTTAAGTGATGCCTAGAGGTATTGAGTGAGTAGACTCATTTAAAAGAGGGTAGATATGTAATTCACCATGGTTTAGAATCATCTTGTGTGATGGATGACAAGGATTAGTGATAACTTGAGCCGACCTTAGAATTGAAAGAAATGGTGCTTAGAAAAGTCCGCATAGACTTACTCCCAAGGGGGAGATGATGTGCTTAGATGGCAAGGCACTGGAGTGTTCAAGATGTTTATGATTTGGGATGGTTTGAATTCTCACCTTGAGAGGTATGGTGAGTTTGAGAAGTTTAGTCCCGGTTGGGTAGGTTCATATGAGATCTTGAGTGGTGTTGGTAAGGTTACTTGTGGACTAGAGTTTCTTAAGGAGAATATCTCTAATTTAGAAGTACCGGTAGAGGTCTTATAGACCGGCAATTTAAGAAAGATAAGAATTAGGAAATTGCTTTCATGAAAGTGTGAAGGAGTGGTCTTTTGAGTGAGGGTTGAAGGTGAGGGTGCTACTTCGGAGGCGAAGGGCCAATAAGATGTCCTGATATCCTTATCTTTTCCTTGTATTCCTCCTTTAGCTTGAGATGATAAGTTTCCCTTGACTTGTTTCATGATTGTGGAGTCTTGGGTGTTGTATGTGTTCCATAATTTCCTTGCGTTATGCATGTTTTGATGAAATTCATGCTTAGCAAGAAAATGAGTTTTCATGACTTATGTGTTCCTCGTGTTGTTGTGCATTTAGTATGAGTTGCCTATATGCTTCATGATATGAATTGTCGAACATGCGTTAGTATTCTTTTGAGGGTAATTGCATAATTTGCTTCATGTTATTGAGTTGAGAATGCTTTGAATTGGAGAAGGTAGTTCCTCCTATGAATGTTGAAATGTTGAGCTTTCATGCATAATGGGTTGCTAGATGTAGTTCCTACTTCCTTGTGTTGCATTGAGTATGTTGATATAGAGTTGATGTTTCCTCCTTTGAATTATGCATTATTTTGATGTTTCATGCATGATGGGCCTGCTAGTCTTCAGTATTTAATTCTGTAAGGTGTCTAGATTGACATTCGAGGACGAATGCTCCCAAGGGGGAGATAATGTAACACCCCGGAAACTAGTAGGCTTAAATAGAGCTTGTCGTAAGTGTTAAAGTCATAAAATTTGCTTCTCGTACTTAACGTCATAGTACTACTTCCCATGACCCAACCAAGGGTCCTTGAGGAGGACCATAGAACAAACCTCCAAACTGCCCCAAAACAGTGGACCAATGAATAGGACCTTAGCCCCGTATGGTGGTCCACACTCCGTGGGTAGAGCCTCGTGGGTCAAGGCCAGGTCAAGGAGCAGCATACCCCAACCCACGCCTTACCAGTAAGGGGTCAGTCCACGCCCCGTGTCTGCAAGATCTGTGCCCAAGTGAGGTACCTCAACTTGGGGATCTTTGCGAGGTGCCGCTACATTTTCCCCATCTCGAATGAGGCCTATATCCAAAGTCCCAGTAGGGTGGATCAACCTATCACAATGCCAGATCGGCACTCCAGAGTCTCTGCATAATTGGATAATCAAACATGGAAAGGGGTAAGTAGTGGAGGTCTTGAATGCCCTCTCATGAATCTCTGCCAGCAGCATGCGAGCAAAGTCAATATCCAATCCTGATACTAATGTTGCAACCATGACCGCTCTGTCCCATGTGAGTTGGTGTTAGCTTTTGTAGGCGAAACCCGGTTATGCACCAAAAACTAGAAGAACTTGGCCACAAAATTTAATGTGGCCTTTCGGATACCCAACCGTGGTGTAGCGACCCACTCCGCACGCTCGCCATCTGCAATAATGTATTTAGCCAACCATAGTAACAACCACTCACTGCTCAGTATTTCTCTGGAAAGCGCCGCCCCGCACGATGTCCCATCGGTAATCAAACTCCGTTGTGTTAAGTGACCAAGAGTGACCCGTGGTAGGGCCATAGAGAAAGCGGCTTATGGAGGCATGTGATATGTCCATCAGACAACCTCGGACGATAGTGGAAGTGAGAGGGTCTTGGGCTTGGACTGCTTGGACTGCTTGGAGATCGAACCACGGAGAGTGGTGGCATAGGAGGCGTAGAACTCCCGCACAATCTCCTCACTATAAGTCCCTGAGTCTCGAGCCATCTAGGCACACTTGTGAAGTTTAAAAAGCCGGTGGATGTCGGAGACAATGTACAAACTCCCTGTGAGGACTCTACGCTCCTCTGTAATAAGTCGGGCCATTTTCTCTTTGTCATTTTTCATCTTGGCATCTCGATAAATTTTCCATTGGCCCTCAACACACCATCTATTTGGCTCACCGGCCACTGGAGTAGGGTCATCATTCTGTGGTGCTGGTACTGGCTCCGAGCTAGTGGCCTCATCAGACGAGGCTGCTTGTTCATTTTCGTCGAACCCTGTGGCTGATTTAGCAATGGACCCCGAAGCATGGGCAGATTCGGACCCTGAAGCATGGCTAGACTTAGAACACGAAGCATGGGAAGTCTCAAAGCCGTACGTAGACCAATTAGCTGAACTAGAAGCAGCCCCAGTTGGTGATCCGATTAGTGTGTGCTCCTTATCAGACTGGGAGACAGTGACTACGTCGGGAATCACCTTTTGGGGGGTGCCTCTGGTGACTCGGGGTGCAGTGGGAGAGGTCTTTGTGTTGGGAGGAATGTATGTTGGGTCCGTCTCCACATCCTTATCTTCGTCGATTAACCTGAAGCTAGGGGCAACATCTTTTGACTTGCCCTATTTTGTATATATGACTAGCTTCTTGGGTGACATAGTACCTGCGGATGTGTAATTAGTACCAAAATAAACTCGTAACACACTCGAAAAGTTTTTTAGAACTACAAACAAACAAAACCAAACAACAGGAAAAAAAAATCAGACAGTGGCTGAAGTGGTCATCTACGATGGGGACCTACGATTCGTAGACTGATCTACGGTCCGTGGAACCCTTCCGTTGATAAGAGGACCAACTATATTGGTCGCAGATGGAAACCACGAATGTACAGAACAGTCCGTAGATTGATCTACGAACCGTAGTCCACCTCCGTGGTTTCACACTTTGTGAAAATTTCAAGTGCATCCAACCACGGACCTTATCGACGGTCCGTAGATGGGGTCTCGTGGATGGGATCTATGCCAGGTTTCAAATATACTTTAATTTCAATCCCACATATTTGACCATTTTCAACAGCATCCTAGTCTAACCATGCATTTCAACATTTTATCATGCTAGTTCATCATTCTAAGGGTTCCAATTACTCAACGTGATAATTATTTCATACAAGATTCGGAACCCTAAGTCGAAACATACATATAGACTAGCATTAAGACAGGTTTAACACATTATCAAGGCCACACAATCACAATCTATCGTCCCAAGGGTTTTAGTACTTAAATTTTAGCATGCAATTACATACACTTAATTACCCAAGGTCAAGACCCGACTCCCGACTTTCTATATTCAATCTATGAACCGAAATTCAAAGTGAGGGCAAAGTCTATTACTTTACAAGCAATGAGGAGTGGGGTGATTGCGTGATGACACTAAGCGTTACAAGACCACACTAATCGCCTAGTTGCGCCGAACCCGAACACCGAAGTTTTGATATGGTGGTTGAGAGAGTTTGGATGGGAAAGGGAATTTAGGATTTTGAGGAAAAGAAAGGGAAGATTAATTGGGGAGTGATGGAGTGATTTAAGGAATTTGGGGAGTTTAGAAATGGTTTGGGAGTAAATGGAGGGAAGTGGGAATAAATTTGAAAGGTGGGATTTTTTTAAATAAGAAGGTCCGGGTAGGGTCGATCCAACTTAGGGTTAGGACCTACCAGACGCTGCTTTCGGTCCGTAGGTCTATCTACAGTCCGTCAGTTAGGACCATAGATATCCTTTACACTTAGAAAAAATTAGACACTTACCTGGGATCTACGGACACCATTCACGATCCATGGATGGATTGACTAACCGTCGATGGGGTCCGTAGACTTCTGCACCATATCATTTTCTGCAAAATTTTCATAGCGCGCCTGCACATGTAGCAACCATTAGGCTATTCTTTTTAAATTTTCTGGACACTTTTTAGACATGGACCCTATGGTAATTCTAGCCAACACTAATACAAAACTAAAACACATATCTAAATTAATACAGAGAATCAACTAAACAAAGAAATCTACTAGATGGAAAACCAAAACCTATTGTTAGCTAGATTGTACATCTTAGGTTGCTTGATTTAACGTCGCGGCATGACGCAGGCCTCTTGATTACTCAGACTTCATCAAGAACATAGGCTTCAACAACCTCTTGCACACTTTCTGCATTTCCCAGATAGATCTTGATCCTTTGCCCGTTTACCATAAACCTTGTTCCTTCACTGTTCTCAAGCTCAACCGCTCCATGGGGGAGCACTTTTGTGAGTAAAAATGGCTCGGTCCATTTGGATTTGAGTTTGCGTGGAAACAAGCACAACCTAGAGTTGAATAGAAGCACAAGATCACCCACAACAAATTCTCGCTTTTCAATTCTTTGATCATGATACCTCTTCATCTTTTCTTTGTACAAGGCTGAACTTTAATGAGCTTTTAGGCAAAATTTATCAAGCATATTCAAGTCGTTCATTCTTTGATTAGATGCGGTGCCCCAATCCAAATTTAGCTTCTTCATCGCCCACAAAGCCTTATTCTCTAGCTCTACCGGTAAATGGCAAGACTTCCCATATACAAGTTGGTAAGGAGACATACCTATGGGAGTCTTGTATGCAGTGCGATAGGCCCATAGAGCATCATCAACCTTCCTTGATCAATCCGTTCTATTAGCATTCACAGTCTTTGCCAAAATTTTGCTTGATCTCTCTGTTGGACACTTCAACTTGCCCACTAGTCTGTGGATGGTAAGGAGTGGCTACATTGTGGTGGACACCATATTTCTCATGTAGCGCCTTGAACAACTTATTACAAAAGTGGGAACCTCCATCGCTGATAATCGCCCTCGGTGTACCAAATTTGGAGAAGATATTCTTTTCCAAGAATGCGGTGACACTTTTACCTTCATTGTTGGGGAATGCAACTGCTTCCACCCACTTCGATACATAATCAACCGCAACAAGAATATACTTCATCCCATATGAACTCACAAATAGACCCATAAAATCAATGCCCCATACATAAAACATCTCTATCACCAATATAGGATTCATAGGAAGCTCTTGCCTCTTTGAAATCCCTCCTTATCTTGGGAAACGATCACAAGACTAGGCGAAATCATGAGCATCTTGGTCGATGGTAGGCCAGTAGTACCCGCACTGCAAAATCTTATGCGCAGTCCGAATACCACTATGATGCCCACTAATAGGCGATGAATGGCATGCTTCAAGTACACTCATCATCTCAACCTCGGGCACAAATCGACGAATAATCCCATCAGCACAACTAGATACAAGTAAGGCTCATCCCAAAAGAATTTCTTCACATCATGCATAAACTTTTTCCTTTGGTGAAAACACAAGTCTGGTGGAACGAAATCTCTTGCCAAATAAATAGCAAAGTCCGCGAACCAAGGAATCAGATCATGAGAAGTAGCCAACACTTGTTCATCTGGAAAAGCATCATTAATTTCAGCCATATCACCAAGCTTTAGCATAGCCTCTTCCTATAATCTGGACAAGTGATCGGTAACTTGATTTTCGGTCCCCTTTTTGTCTTTTACCACAAAATCAAATTCTTGTAGCAACAGTACCCATCTAATCAACCTCAGTTTTGCATCCTTCTTCGCCATCAAATACCTCAACGCAGAATGGTTAGTATGCACTATGACCTTAGTACCAACCAAGTAGGATCAAAATTTCTCGAATGCGAAAACCACCGCAAGAAGTTCTTGTTCAGTCACAACATAATTCTTCTGAGCCACATTTAGAGCTTTGCTAGCATAATAGATAGGGTGAAATTTTTTCTCTCTCCTCTATCCTAATACTACACCAAGCGACACTCCACTCGCATCACACATTACCTCAAACGGTTGTCCCCAATCCGGTGAAATAATGATAGATGCAGTAACCAACTTCTCCTTCAACTCTCCAAATGCTCCTAGACAAGCATCATCAAAATCAAACTTATACTCCTTTTCGAGCAGTTTGCACAATGGATGTGCAATTTTAGAGAAATCTTAGATGAACCTCCTATAAAACCTACATG
Source organism: Solanum acaule (assembly GCA_036250505.1). NCBI lineage: Eukaryota > Viridiplantae > Streptophyta > Magnoliopsida > Solanales > Solanaceae > Solanum > Solanum acaule. The sequence goes on from JAJOOR010023865.1 coordinate 18,786, forward strand.
CCCAAGAAAACTCCTAACCACTTTTACAAAGATAGGTGGAGGAAGTTTTTCTATTACCTCAACTTTCGCTTTATCTACCTCAATGCCCTTCTCAGAAATCAGATGACCTAGATCTATCCCTTCTTTCACCAGAAAGTGGCACTTCTCCCAATTTAGCACCAGATTGCAATCTTCACACCTTTTAAGCACCTCAGCCAAATGATTCAAGCATCAATCAAAAGAGTCACCTACCACAGAGAAATCATCCATAAATACCTCAATAGTATCCTCCACTATATCAGAGAATATCGTCATCATACAATGCTAAAAGGTTGCTAGAGCATTGCACAACCCAAAGGGCATCCGTTTGAAGGCGAAAGTCCCATAAGGGAAAGTGAATGTGGTCTTCTCTTGGTCCTCCGGAACTATAGAAATCTGATTGTAGCCCGAATAACCATCAAGAAAACAATACCAACCCTTACCAGCAAGTCTATCCAACATCTGATCCATGAATGGCATAGGGAAATGGTCCTTTTCTTTCCAAGCGTTTAGCTTCCGGTAGTCCATGCAGACTCAGTCACGGGCAGCATCAGAACAAGCTCGTTTCTCTCATTAGGAACCACAGTAATCCCACCTTTCTTGGGCATACATTGAACAGGACATACCCAACTACTATCTACAATGGGATAGATAAATCAAGCATTCAACCACTTGATGATCTCCTTTTTAACTATATCTTGCATAGGCGGATTTAATCTTCTTTCGTGCTCAATACTAGATTTGTGATCTGGCATGAGTTGGATTTTGTGGGAACAAATACCGGGAGGAATCCCAATAATATCCGCAATAGTCCACCCAATAGCTCGCTTGAACCTCTTTAACAGAGTCACCAAGCATTCTACTTGTCTCGCATTTAAATCTGCCGCAATGATGACCGGCAAAGTATTATCTCTACCAAAGAATACATACCTCAAATGTCGTGGTAGAGCCTTAAGCTCCAATTTTGGTGCCTCCACAATAAATGGTCTCGCGGGTGGAGACTCACGATTCTTCATGTCTAACTCATACTTCTTTGGTTTTGACCGATATTCGCACCTATCGAGTGCAGCTACCAAATCATTGTACTCTTCAATACCATCACTATCGAAATTCATCATAACTGTTGCTAGTGCCTCAACACCGAGTCGCTCTTCAATTTGCATTTTTGTTACACTCTCAACTCTGTAAGTTATAGCAGATACCGTTTGGAGCTCACCACTCTGCTTCATGGACCTACAAATATTGAAAGTTGCTTCTTCATTGTCCAGTCTGAACTTCATCTACCCCTTCTCCATATCAATCAATGCATGCCCTATGGCAAGGAATGGTCTCCCAAGGATGATGGGAACATCAAAATCAACCTCACAATCAAGAATCACAAAATTCGTCGGAAAGATGAACGACTCCACTTTCACTAGCACATCATGGAGTACACCAATGGGACTTTTCACGGTTTGATCGGCCATAAGTAAATGCATTGTAGTAGGCTTTGGATCCCCTAGACCCAACTTCTTATAAATAGACAATGGCATGAGGTTGATGATAGCACCAAGATCACACAATGCCTTAGCAAAGTGTAACAATCCTATAGTACATGGAATCGTGAAAGCACTAGGATCTTTCTTCTTCTACACAAGAGACCTTGTAGAAATAACACTACAATGCTGCAATCTATCATCATCTTCAAAACTTACTGACCTTTTCTTTGTCACTATATCTTTCATAAACGTCGCATACCCAGACATTTGTTCCAAGGCTTCTATCAACGGAACATTGATGGAAAGATGCTTTAACATAGTAATAAGCTTGCGATATTTACCATCTTCAGTCTTCTTCACTAACCTCTGTGGAAAATGTGGTGGGGGTCTAGGTATGGGACCACTTTTTGAGATATCTCCGCTTCTTTCTCTGTTGCATTCTCAGACTCTTCTCTAACGTCCACCACATCATCTTCTTTTCTAATCTCAACATCCACCACAGACGGCATAGGTGGATCAATGGTTTTCTTACCCCCTCGAGTAGTAACTACCATACAATCATTCTTTGGATTCTGGATGGTGTTGCTAAGAAAAGTTTCAGGTTGATGTGCATTTACTATAGTAGACAACTGAGTCATTTGCTACTCTAGATACTTTATTGACACTGCATGTGCATCAACCTTTTTACCAATACCAGAAAAGTCGTTTCTCATCTCCTTCACATTCTCATCAGTTGTATCAAACCTTCTCATCATCTTTTGCAGCATATCTTCAATATGCGTCATATTGCCTCCAGCTTCCATAGTACCAGATTCTCAATTTTGAGGAGGAACATAAGGTCCAACTCGATCGTTTCTGTTTCCATAGTTGTTCCGGTTGTAGTTGTTGTCGTGATTGAAGTTCCCATCCCGGACATATTGACCCTCTCAGTTGTAATTGTCATAGTTCCTACCTTGGTTTCCTTGACCTTGGCGCCAATTTTCCGTGTTGGATCCTTGGGCGTTTGGTCGGAAACCCCTGTTTGATCATTCATCGCATAAGCATCCTCTTCGTTGTAACACTCTTCAACTGGTGGTGGAATTCTAGTCAAGTAGTTCACAACATTTACCTTTTCCACACCTCTGCTCATATGCTTCAATACCAACCCCAACTCGGTCATCATCTGAGCCATCTCCTCACGAATCTTATCCGCCGACTGGTTGTTTGTAGCATGAACGGCAAATGTGTTTCTCCCAGTATCCGACCTCCTAGTGCTCCATGCTTTATTATTGGAGAGATCTTCTCCAGTTTTTCTACAATCTGTGCATATGTGCACTTACCATATGAACCTCTAGCAATAGTATCAAGCACTTCTTTATTGTTGTCATCCTGGCCTTGATAGAATATTCCTTCAATGACTCATCATCAATACGTTGACTTGGAACACCTCTTATGAACGCAGTGAATCTGTCCCAGGAGCTACTCACAGACTCTCCTGGTAATGCCACAAAATTGTTGACCTTATCTTTGTGATTGAGCTTCTTGGACACTAGATAATATCTTTCTAAGAACATATCCCTTAGTTGGTCCCATGTATAGATTGAGTGATAAGGAAGCTCAGTGAACCATATAGTAGCATCTCCTGTCAGTGATAGAGGGAACACTTGCAATCCGATGACATCCATATCCAAGTCTGGTCGACCTACACAACTCTTGCAAACCACCCTTAGCTTGGCTATGTGAGCATATGGGTCCTCTGATGGTAACCCCGAGAACAAGTCCCTCGTTGTTAGCATCTATATCAAGCTACTGGTCACTACAAATGTGTGTCATGGAGGCAAAGGGGTAGGAAAAGAGGTCCATCAGTGTCAGCAATATTGATGTTGCCCCTATAGTTGTCATGCAATCGTGGGCCTGGTGGACGTTGCACCCTCAATGCATCTCCCAATTGATTTTCAGCTGGAACCTGGTTATCCCCACCAACTACCCTCGGAGGTTGCAACTCAACTTCATCACTTAGATTGCCTCCGATAGGATTAACTTGAACTTCTGGATTGTTCATTCATCGCAAATTTAGTTCAACTCTAGATTGTAAGGAGTAAGTGGTTCACCCTAACTCTGTGTACTTGACATAAACTAGAGTCAGAACCTGAGAGAGACAAAAAGAAAAAGAAAAAGTAAAATTAGGAAATATTTAACTAAAGTTCAATAATGTATTTAAAATTAATTTAAAAGCCTATCTCCCCGGCAGCGGTGCCAAAAGTTAATACGCTCAAATTACACCTCCCTAAAGAAGCATAAGCGATCGTTATCAAGTAAAGAACACAACTTGTAGGTTGGGGTTGATCCCACGAGGAAAATGGTTTAGACTTAACTTTAACCAACAATTATATTTGTTTAGTCAAATTACTTCCAAAAACAAGTAATTAAAGGGGGGGGGG